>JBBMOE010000089.1:238803-351989 GCA_037975065.1 Chaetodon trifasciatus
GGTAGTCCCATCCCCCCCCACTCTACCATTCCCCACTCTCCCACTAGACTTGTTGTATTAATGTACCTGTACAAAGAATGGGCACCTGTGACTTCTATACTTCAATTGCACCTTGTAATTTATTATGTATTGTGCTCAGTGCAGTGTGCACCTCCCGCTTTCCAGGTAATGGGCACCTGTGACTACTATATTTCAAATTGCACCTTTGTAATTTTATATATTGGCTCTGTACAGTGTGTACCTTCCGCTTTTTAGGTAATGGGCACCTGTGTCCTCTATACTTCAAATTGCACCTTTGTAATTTATTATGTATTACGCTCAGCGCAGTGTGTACCCTCCACTTTTAGATAATGGGTACCTGTGACTACTATATTTCAAATTGTACTTTTGTGATTTATTATGTATTATGCTCTGTGCGGTGTGTACCCTCCGCTTTTTAGGTAATGGGCACCTGTGACCAACTTGCAGTTTGTAATTTTTTTTATTTTACTTTATTTTATTTTATTTTATTTTATTTTATTTTCTATGCTCTGTGCAGTGTGTACCTTCCACTTTAGGTAAAGGGCACCTGTGCCTACCTCATTTCAAATTGCACCTTGTAATCTAACTGTGATGATTGTTATTAGTTTTTATTCTTAGTCTGATGATGTTGTTATTAATGTACCTAGCACTGTATATCCTAACTTGCTCTGTTAATTTATTTATGATGTCTGTCTCTATGTCAAGGAGTACAGATGGAAATTAGCTTTCCTGCTAAATCTGGTGCAGCCATCTCTTTATTCCGCTTGGAATAACTAATGTCACTGCACGTTGTCCTGTTATAAATTAAATAAACTAAACTAAACTAGACTAAACTAAACTAAACTACACTAAACTAAACTAAACTAAACTGTGTAGTTTTCTCAAGCTAACCAGATTTTATCATCAATTATCTGCCTGTCTGTCTGCCATTCCTTATCGCCCCTCAGCCCTCTTACACACACTCAAGTATATGAGTATGTCTCCCATATCAAGGTTGTGGTACCCAGAAAGTTCACGGACTCCATGATTAGCGGGGAATGTGAAGGTGGGTGACCAACTTGATGGAAGGGTGGCTGAAGAAACAGTCTTTGGCGTACACAGAGAATAATAATAGTGCATGTGCCTTTATCCACATAAGCAGACAATGACAATTTCACTTGCTTAGTTTTTAATTTGCCCTCAAACTCTGTATAGTTTGACATCCTGAAGCTGATTGTGGAATTTGTTTGGCAGCGAATAACTGCTTCTTTGCCTAGTTGGCCTAGCTAGTGCTAATTTTGTTTTTAGCCTCGTTGCTATTGCTATTGAAAGTTGGTCTCTAAAATAGCAAAGGCAAGGATGAGCTAATCCTGAGGTTTTCATCTGCTACTACTGACCAACCCGAAAACTTCTCTGCATTGGGCTCCTCTTGCAGAGGCAACAGAGGCACCAAGCCAGGCACCCAACAATGTCACTCTTCTCTGGGCTGGTTTTACCACTACCAGAGGGGAGCCGATCTTTTCAGCCGAGGCCTAACTTTGCACTCCTATCATTTTTCTACCTCCTGACCTAGATTTAGTTCACCAGACTGTATCTCCCTGGCCACATACAGTATTCCTGTTAGGATTATAATAGGAAGGCTGAATGTAGATGGAAAAAATCTAAACTTTAAGTTCATCATCTCCACATGGAAGAAGTATTGCTCAAACTGAACAAACTGCCTACTTTTCTGGCTTAATTAATCACACACATAAACACAAACCAAGGTTCCTGTTTAGTACTATTAACCAACTTGCAAATCCCTCTCTTGTTTCTGACCCTAGTCAGACACAAGAGGGTTAATGCCTTGATGGTCTGAGGTCCTGTTTTCCACTGTCTGTTTTGCCATCCACAACATTCAGTCATCCTACTTTACCGAGTGAATTTGTTCCTTGCAGATCCTTATAAACACTAGCTCATATGCATATCTCCTCTAGTCCATCTAATAGAATTCCTGCAATATTCCTAAAATCCATCTTTCCTGTCAAAGGTCTCAGCTTCCTCTGTTTTTTGAACACTCACAGCATAGTACTAAGACTGCTTTACTTTACTGTAACCAATGATAATCTTTACATGCAGACAAAGGTGAATACTCCATTCTCATTCTACAAGGCCTGACTGCTGCCTTTGACACCATCAATCATGCCATTTTACTTATATTTTGCACTACTGTGTTGGCATTTCTGGTACAGCTTGAAAATGGTATCATTGTATTTGACAAATAGATATTTTAATGTCTGTGTCAACAATCGTGTCTTCCTCAGCTCCCCTGCTGTGTGGTATCCGGTCAGTCCTTGGGCCATTCTTTTTTTCATTGTATATACATCCTCAAGGTCATTCGTTCAGCTTTCAAGATGTGTCATGTCACTGTTATGCCAATTTCTCTACTAAACCCAATAACCTGAATAACTGTTCTCCCTCCATGATTGCTTAGCTGCCACCAAAGAATGGAGATCTCTTCATTTCCTCCACCTAAACCCTGATAAAACTGAAATTCTTTTAAGTGGTCCTCACAACCTTTCCTTTGCAATAGATTGGTTAATTTCTCCCAAATCTATTGCTAAGAAACTTGTTATCTTTGATCAGTATATGATTTTTGACCAACGTGTTACTAAGCTTGTCCTGACCTGTTTTCTTCAGCTGAGAAATATCCCAAAAATCAGACATATGTTGTCTTCTACAGATTTTTAACTAATTCACACTTTAAAGAGAGAGATAAAGCTCAGCATGACCATGCGTCAACTCCAATCCTCTATCTCGACCTCTTATCCATCCCCCACTCTAACTGCAAAACAAAAGGCATCCATACCTTTGCTGTTTTAGCTCCAACCCTCTGGACTCAGCTTCCCCTATCTATAAGATTTGCTGAATCTCTGGACTGTTTCAAACAGCTTTTAAAACGCATTTTTATAGGCAAGCCCTTTTATAAATTTCCAGCTTTGTTTGTTGTTGTTTTTGTTGTCTGTCTGTATCTCATTGTGTTATGTTTTATATTGCAATTTTTTACCTTTTTTTACCTATTTGTTTATTCATTTTCTTCTTATCGTGTGTGAAACACTTTGTAACTGTGTGTTTTAAAAAATCCTATACAAAGAAAGCTTTACTTACTCATACTAATTGAATAATAAATATACATTTGCTCCATTGCTCAGCCGCCTACAGTTAGTATTATTATCAGTTGCTAGCGATGTAGGGAAGCACTGGGAGAATGGTAAGTGGGCTATCATAACCACACTAAGTAATTACTGTGGTGGCAAAAAGTTTTCGGACACCCCATGCATTTGTGAAATATTGCATTATCACTCTTAGGTCTTCAAGTGCAATTTCTTTTAGTACAGTCACAGCCAAAGTACTAAACAAATCCTAAAAAAGCCATTAAAAACTAAACATTGATTGGTTCCATAAAAATACAAAAGAAATTTTGAGTATTGGGTCATTTTGGTACCAGTGATCCACTGATGAAGGTCGTGCTTTTTATCAAAAGACACAATTTTTGTTGCCGTACTTCATGTCTATATAAAGCCAGCACATTTGAAAGTTCTTCAGAAACAAAAATGGTTAAAACAAGGAACCTAACGCAAGAAACACGCCTGAAGATACTGATTCTCAGCCAGGAAGGGTAGAGCTGCCGAAAGATAGCCAGGAAGTGCAGATGCAGTCCTTCAGCAGTTGGATACACACTGCAGAAATACAGACAAACCAACAGCTTGGAAGACAAACAAGATCTGGGCGTCCAAGGGTTTCTTCAGTAAGAAATGACCACATCCTGATCTGCATGTGCAGGGAAAACGGCTGAATGACATCACAGGATCTTCAGCAGCAGTGGACAAACCAAACTGGTGTCCGTGTTCCACCCGCAATGTACGTGGCCAACTTTTAGATCATGGCTAAAGGTCCTACAAGGCTGTCAAGAAGCCCCTGATCAATGAAAGACAGAGGTTAGCCCGGCGTCGTTGGGCCCAAGCACACAAGAAGTGGACAGCCAAGAACTGGAAGAAGATTCTGTGGTCAGATGAGTCCAGTTTCCAGCTTTATCTTCCTCCTGCTAATGTGAGGATACGCAGAAAGCTAGGCAAAGCATTATCTCCAGCATGTACAGTACCTACTGTCAAGCATGGTGGAGGCAGTATTTGTTTGGGGATGCATGAGTGCTGCTAGTGTTGGTCATCTCACGGTCTGTGATGGCACATTGAACTCTGCCAAGTATTGTGCCATTCTCGAAACCCACATGCTCCCTTCTGCACGTGCACTGTTCCGTCAAGGTCAAAACTGGATGTTTCAACAAGATAATGCCCCTTACCACACATCCAGGGCCAGTAGAACTTGGCTGCAGGAGCCCAGTATCCAGGTCTTAGAGTGGTCAGCTCAATCCCGGGACATGAGTCCCATTGAAAATCTGTGGTGGATTATCAAAAGGTCTGTCTCAAAGCATAAACCAAAGAATTTAGAAGAATTAAAAGCAGTAATTCAAGAAGAATGGGACAATATTACCCCTCAACAGTGTGAAAGGCTCGTGGGGAACATACCAGCCAGGATTAGAGTTCTAGTGCGTGCTAATGGCAAGACTACTAAATATTAATTTGATGATGTGATGGTTTATTTATTTTTTGTTCAGTTTTGAACACATTCTCTGTTATTTGTTGACTTTGATACTGACAATGTTGAGAACTGACATATTGAAACTGTCAAGACTTTAGTTTTGTTAGTTTTTCTTGTAAACAATAAACAAAAAAATATCATTTGTATTTGTTTGTGTCTGTCTAATGCAACCACACCTTTTGAAACACAAAAAAGATTTTTCCACAAATATTTCATGATAACACTTGAGATCGAGTAAAATTTTAAGGGTGTCCGAAAACTTTTTTCCACCACTGTATAGTTACAGTACCAATAATAAAACTTTTATGAAATTCTTTGTTAGTGTGTTCTTTATTAGCGTGCAACATTTCTATCTTGGTTGGTTGCTTCTATTAAAAAGTAGCATTACCTAACTAAGGCATTTGGATAACTTATTAATTGCTAGCTACACAGGTTGTCACGGTTTGTGTGGTCGTCGAGCAAGGAAAAACTATGGTGTGAACCCAAAAGGTGCAGACTTGATAAAACCAAAGGCTGAGCAGAGACTGTCCAGGTAATTTATTTAACAAAGGAAAGGCAACCAAAAATCCACCAGCTGAAAATTAAAAAAAAAACAAAACGATACTAAAAAACAACAAACTAATAACCCAACTGAGAAAACAAAGATTAGGCCATGATACTCACAGGAGTCACAGGGAATAAGGAAACCACACAAACAGGGATGATCCCACACAGACAAAAGAAACACACAGACTTAAATAGAGGGGGAACTTAACAGACACAGGTGGGCACAATCACAATCACAAAGGAGGGAAACAAACGGGAAGTAAAGAAAACTACGACACACAAGGGAAGCCTACCAAAATAAAACAGGAACTCAAGATGCCAAAATAAAACAGGATCCTGACACAGGTAAGGCGTTATAATCACGAATGTAGTTCCTGTTGCCTCTAAATTTTTTCAACTCATATCAACAACAGTTGTTAAGTAAATATGCACAGTAGAGCAACCATGGCTAGTCAAAACCTCGGCTAACTCACGTGTGACAATCACTTTGACAGTAGAGATCTCTTTATTCCAGAGGTCTGTTTGAATGTATGTCCCCTGGTCCTCATAAGTTACCTTAGAAAAACACAGAGAGCGCATAAATACACTGTAAAGATCTAGAATCTACAGCCACACTATAAGCACTACAAGGTGTTTTGCTGTCAATAGCTGATGGAAAACTACTTTTACTGACAGGTTTTGGACAGAGATGCAACACTTTCACTTGAAACTGAATTCCAAAGCACCACCAATTGCATCCAGAATGACAGACTATACAAATTACTTTGTTTACCTTGTCGATGTACCAGCGTCTGTCACTGCCTGTGGTAGACACTCTGCCTTTGGCTGTCCTGTAGAAGATGGAACAATAGCTACATGGAAATACATAAACTGCAACAACACTGGAAGCATCTCACAGCTTCCCTCCATGACCATCCTGTCCACAAGCACAACAGGAGGTGTCCTTGAGTGTTACTGACCTGGTTCTGCCGTTGTCCCAGTACAAAAAGTTCTTGTTGTGATCATGAGCTGGAGTGAACTCCAGCTTCTCTGCACTTTTGGACAGGTAGATCTTCAGCTGGCGACCATGGGCCAAACGCTCATGGAGATCATTGACAGCATAGGCCTCTGTGACAAATGCAGGAGGAGAAAGAAAATGAAGGAGAACATCATTTTGCTAAAAAATGGGGAAAATAAGTTCTTGCTAGTTCTGGGGTGGAGTTGAATGGTGAAAACAATTACATACGATGTCTTTTCCTAAATCCTGTTGTTATATATGTCTGCAGTGGTAAAACTAAAATGAAATTTGATTGTGTGGTTTAACGTGATTTAAAGTTGTGGTTGATACAAGCTGTGGATATGGCTGATTCTGAATGAGAGGGTCTCTGTCATCACACACAATATTAAATTCTGTATTTCCACAACAATCCCAGTTAAATTTTTCAAGAAATACCTTAACACAAAACCTTGGATTACTCAACATATCATGCACAGGCTCAGAGAAAAACACAAAGCCTTTCAACGGCAAGACTGGGTTTCACTCAAAATCATAACACGCCAAATCACAAGCGAAATCTTCAAAGCCAAAGAAAAGGTATACAGAAAAACCTGAACTGGATTTCAGCTCCAGGAACACAGGACAAGCTTTTCAGAAAGTTAAAACACTCACTGGCCATGGTCCACAAACCAAGTTGGCTACAATAACTGACCGCACCTTTTTGCTGAAAACCTGAACACTTTTTACATCCGGTTTGACACCATGGACTGCTCAGAAGAATGCAAGGCATTACTGGAATACATCCCCATCACTGAGTCAACACATGGAAAAAATTGAAGTTCAGCAGAATTTTTGTCCCCTCTGCCATGACAGAACTGAACAGAACATCCAGACTGTAATGTGCCTGAGTTTGTGTGTTTGTGTACATAAAGTTTGAGAATGAGCTGGTAGTGGGTGTATGGTGAGGGATTCATGCATATATTTGTCAAATTCGATGTATTTTGTCTGGTTGGATGTATTTATGCACTGTGAGGTTGTACTCTGAGGTTGTTTGGGATTCATGTATGTACAGTGTCTGTCAAATTTGATGTTTTCTGTCCAGTTTGAAGTATTTGTGTAAGCTGAGGTTGTATGGAAGATGGAAACAATTTTCTTTGCAGAAGGACAAATAAATCTAAATCTACATGGTAAGTCACGTTAAATGTTGGTGCCACAAGGAACTGTGCAAAGGCATTATCTCCTTTCCTTTTGTAAAGGATGGTCCACTGTATCCCATGTGAAAGACGATAAGAAAAGAAGCATTAAGCCATCTTTCCTTAGCATTTAGAGAATTTGAACAGCTCTTATTATGGCTGCTACTTAGATAATTTGAGGTCAATTCACTCAGTTATGACCCTTCTGAAGCAAAAAAAAGATGACACTAGTATAGACTGCAAACCTGATCACCTGACATCCAAAGTTGCATAGGCCTATGTTACATGTTAATGTAAAGTTTGCCCAAATCTGCTGACATCAGAATGATTAGCGACAGGACAATGTAATTGTGTCTATGTAGTCAGTGACAAGTCTTCCTAATCAGACAGCAGGCACTGTTTTATATTCACTGTAGTTTACTATGAGGTATTATGGTCTACTTCAAACATATATGGCTGGTTGTTCATTACTGAGAACACACTACTTCTTTTATCACTGTACTGTACTGTATTGTATTACTGCAAACCTTTCTTTTTCTACGCAGCTCGACCCTCCACTGCTAGCCAATTATTTCTTTTTGTAATTATGCAACAACAGCTTTTACCAAGTACTTCTCTCTCAATACACTCTCACTGCTACATCTGCCAAGAGCAAAATAAGACTTAATGGAAACAACATTTTAAGTGTTTGCTGAAAAGACATGAAAAGATGACACCAAGCATCACATGGGGATTCAAGCTGCACTTAAACGTTCCATCCACAAATTTACCCAGCTCCCTCCATTTTACATGGTTTCACCTCAGTGTTCTCCATTTAACAACAAGACAACAACCAGTCTCTGTCCTTCTGGCAAGTTTCACCTCAACCTCTCCCTTTCAACCATGCTCCTTCAAGATATGGCTCAGCCTTTCAACCAGGCGCCAGCCCACCCCCAAGATCTGGCTCAGCATACGTATACCCTTCAGAGAGGCCTCAGCACATCCACTGTTCAACCAAGCTCAAGAGGATGTGGAAAACTAAATCAATAACAGCATATTTTCAAATGTTTTCAGTATTACAGAAGGGTATACTGTAAGTTTTAGACAAATTTAGCAATTTTCATATTTCATTGTAATCCTGCTGTTGACCAAGATGGCGCCGCGGACGGCTGCCTCGGTGTGTTGGTGCGTGTTGTTTTGTTTTGTTTTGTGTTTTAATTCTGTTTTTTGCGACGGTACCCAGAGCTCTTTCACCAGGGAAGAGCTCATGAATACCATGGTAACAACACCTGTGGATTTATTTCCTAACTTTCTGCTCCCAACCGTGGAAATTTTGGACATCCTGGTCAAAGGTACGCTCACCTTTGCTCATGCAGCGAAACGCCGGAGAGGAAAATGGGACGGTGCGCTCCTGCGTCTCCGCCAGGGCGGACTACGAACAGCGTTACTGGGAATATTTCTCTCTAACGTGTGTTCACTGCCCAACAAACTGGAGGAATTGCAACTGCTGTTGGGTAAAAACAGGGACTTTTCTTCATCTGCGGTTTTGTGCTTCATCGAGACGTGGCTCTGTGGATTAATACCGGACTCTGCGCTGCAGCTGGCTGGCTTCCAACTCCACTGAGCGGACAGAGACACGGAACTCTCCGGCAAAACTTAAGGTAGAGGAATCTGTTTCTACATCAACAATGGTTGGTGCAACGACGTGACAGTGATCCAACAGCACTGTTCTCCTGACCTGGAATCTTTCACCATTGACTGTAAGCCTTTTTATTCACCCCGTGAGTTCGCTTCATTCATTCTGGTCAGCGTTTACATCCCACCGGCCAACGTGCAGGACGTACAGCGCATGCTGGCTGAACAGATACTGCGGGTGGAGCGGACCAACCCGGACTCTTTAGTTCTTGTCCTTGGTGACTTTAACAAAGGTAACCTCGTTCACAAACTCCCTAAATACAGACAGTTTATTAAATGGCCGACCAGAGAGGAGAATATTCTGGATCACTGTTACACCACAGTCAGGGATGCTTATCACGCCATCCCCTGTGCTGCAATCGGCCACTCTGACCACGTCATGGTCCACCTGATTCCTGCGTACCGGCAGAAACTAAAGCTCTGCCAACCTGGAGTGAGGACATCAAGGAAGTGGACCAGTGAGGCTGTGGAGGATCTCCAGGTGTGTTTGGACGCTACTGACTGGGATGTGTTCAGGACTGCTACCAACAGTCTGGATGAGTACACGGAGGGTGTTACGTCCTACATCAGCTTCTGTGAGGACTGCTGTGTTCCATCACGCACCACGGTGAGTTACAACAATGACAAACCCTGGTTCACAGCCAAACTCAGACAGCTAAGGTTGGCAAAGGAAGAGGCCTTCAGGAGTGGGGACAAAGACAGATTCAAAGAGGCGAAGTACAAGTTTAGCAAGGCAGTGAAAGAGGCTAAACGAGTGTACTCTGAGAAGCTCCAACACCACTTCTCAGCTAACGACTCTGCGTCTGTCTGGAAAGGGCTCAGGCAGATCACCAACTCCAAGCCTAAAGACCCCCACTCCATCAACGATCGACGCCTAGTCAACGACCTGAACGAGTTCTACTGCCACTTTGAAAGATAAAGGGACAGTCAAGCAACCACCCCCCACGACACCTCCCAACAGCTCCAGCTCCAGTCACCTCCACCAATGCCCACCTTAAAGGACCCCCCTCCCCCTCCCCACCCACCTCAGTGACGACTCTTTCCATTCATGAGAGGGACATCAACAAACTCTTCAGGAGACGGAACCCCCGGAAAGCAGCTGGACCGGATTCTGTCTCACCATCCGCCTTGAAGCACTGTGCTGATCAGCTGTCTCCAGTGTTCACAGACATCTTCAACACCTCAATGGAGACATGTCACGTGCCAGCCTGCTTCAAGTCTTCAACCATCATCTCTGTCCCCAAGAGGCCAAGGACCACAGGACTTAACGGCTTCAGACCCGTCACCCTGACCTCTGTGGTCATGAAGTCCTTTGAGCGCCTTGTGCTCTCATACCTCAAGAACATCACCAACCCTCTCCTGGACCCCCTGCAGTTTGCCTACAGAGCCAACAGGTCTGTAGACGATGCAGTCGATTTGGCCCTCCACTTCATCGTCCAGCACCTGGACTCCGCAGGATTCAATTCAATTCAATTCAATTCAATTTTATTTGTATAGCGCCAAATCACAACAAAAGTTGTCTCAGGACACTTTACATATAGAGCTGGTACAGGCCGAGCTCTTTTATCTACAGAGACCCAACAATTCCCTCATGAGCAAGCACTTGGCAACAGCGGTGAGGAAAAACTTCATCTCTGATGGCGACGAGTCCACCTACAGGTGGGAGGTTGACCATCTGGTGACCTGGTGCAACCAGAACAACCTTGAGCTCAACGCTCTAAAGACAGTGGAGATGGTTATGGACTACAGGAAGAACTCACCTGCCCCCATCACCCTCTGTGACTCCACTATTGACACTGTGGAGTCCTTCCGCTTCCTGGGAACTATCATCTCCCAGGACCTCAAGTGGGAGCCAAACATCAGCTCCCTTATCAAGAAAGCACAGCAGAGGATGTACTTCCTATGGAAGCTGAAGAAATTCAATCTGACAATTATGACAATAATGGTGCACTTCTACACAGCGATCATTGAGTCCATCCTCACGTCCTCCATCACCATCTGGTACGCTGCTGCCACTGCCAAGGACAAGGGCAGACTGCAGCGTGTCATTCGGTCTGCAGAGAAGGTGATCGGCTGCAATCTCCTGTCTCTCCAGGACCTGTACACCTCCAGGACCCTAAGGTGTGCAGGAAAGATTGTGGCTGATCCCTCTCACCCCGGACACAAACTCTTTGAGACACTCCACTCTGGCAGGAGGCTGCGGTCCATCAGGACCAAAACCTCACGCCAAAAGAACAGTTTTTTCTCATCTGCTGTCAGCCTTATCAACAAGGCCTGGAACCCCCCCCCCGACACTCTTCACACTCCACCTCTGCCTCATCTTGTCACATTGTCATTGCCATAACCCTATGCATTACATTAACGCCCTGCTTGGAGTCCTTCTGAAAAAACTGACTGTGCTTCCAGGAAAAAAAAAAGGCAGACTTGTGTACATATATTTATATTGTTACATTTTTACTTTTTTAATAGCTTCTTTTAATAGATGTGTCATGCACCAACCTCACCAAAGCAAATTCCTCCATCCATCCATCCATCCATCCATTACCTCCCGCTTCATCCGGGGCCGGGTCACGGGGGGAGCAGCCTGAGCAGGGACACCCAAACTTCCCTCTCCCCGGACACTTCCTCCAGCTCTTCTGGGGGGACCCCGAGGCGTTCCCAGGCCAGCCGAGTGACATAGTCTCGCCAGCGTGTCCTGGGTCTTCCCCGGGGCCTCCTCCCGGTGGGACATGCCTGGAACACCTCCCTTGGGAGGCGTCCAGGGGGCATCCGATTGAAATGCCCGAGCCACCTCAACTGACTCCTCTCGATGTGGAGGAGCAGCAACTCTACTCTGAGCTACTCCCGGGTGACAGAGCTCCTCACCCTATCTCTAAGGGAGCGCCCTGCCACCCTGCGGAGGAAACTCATTTCAGCCGCTTGCATCCGGGACCTCGTTCTTTCGGTCATAGGTGAGGTGAGGGTAGGAACGTAGATTGACCGGTAAATCGAGAGCTTCGCCTTTCGGCTCAGCTCCTTCTTCACCACGACAGACCGGTACAGCGACAGCATTACTGCTGCCGCTGCACCGATCCGCCTGTCAATCTCACGCTCCATCCTTCCTTCACTCGTGAACAGGATCCCAAGATACTTAAACTCCTCCACTTGAGGCAGGGACTCTCCCCCAACCTGGAGGGAACAAGCCACCTTTTTCCGGTCAAGAACCATGGCCTCGGACTTGGAGGTGCTGACTCTCATCCCAGCTGCTTCACACTCGGCTGCGAACCGCCCCAGTGCATGCTGAAGGTCTTGGCTTGAGGAAGCCAACAAGACAACATCATCCGCAAAAAGCAGAGACGAAATCTGTCGGCTCCCGAACCAAACCCCCTCCGGCCACTGGCTGCGCCTAGAAATTCTGTCCATAAAAATAATGAACAGAACCGGTGACAAAGGGCAGCCCTGCCGGAGTCCAACATGCACCGGGAACACGTCCGACTTACTGCCGGCAATGCGGACCAAGCTCCTGCTCCGGTTGTACAGGGACTGTACAGCCCTCAACAGAGGGCCTCCAACCCCATACTCCCAGAGCACCTCCCACAGAATGACGCGAGGGACACGGTCGAATGCCTTCTCCAAGTCCACAAAACACATGTGGACTGGTTGGGCAAACTCCCATGAACCCTCAAGCACCCCGTGGAGGGTATAGAGCTGGTCCAGTGTTCCACGGCCGGGACGAAAACCGCATTGTTCCTCCTGAATCCGGGGTTCAACTATCGGCCGGATTCTCCTCTCCAGTACCCTGGAATAGACTTGCCCAGGGAGGCTGAGGAGTGTGATCTCCCGATAGTTGGAACACACCCTCCGGTCCCCCTTTTTAAAAAGAGGGACCACCACCCCAGTCTGCCAGTCCAAAGGCACCGTCCCCGACTGCCACGCGATGTTGCAGAGGCGTGTCAACCAAGACAGTCCTACAACATCCAGAGACTTGAAGTACTCAGGGCGGATCTCATCCACCCCCAGTGCTTTGCCACTGAGGAGCTTGCAAACTACCTCAGTGACTTCAGTCCCGGTGATGGATGAATCAACCCCCAAGTCCCCAGTCTCTGCTTCCTCTACAGAAGACATGACAGTGGGATTGAGGAGATCCTCGAAGTATTCCTTCCACCTTCTGACAATATCCCCAGTCGAGGTCAACAGCTCCCCACCTTCACTGTAAACAGTGTTGACAGAAAGCTGCTTCCCCTTCCTGAGGCGCTGAACGGTTTGCCAGAATTTCTTCGAGGCCGACCGGTAGTCCTCCTCCATGGCCTCCCCGAACTCCTCCCAGACCCGAGTTTTTGCTTCTACAACAGCAAATTCCTCGTATGTGTAAAATCGTACTTGGCAATAAAGCTTTTTCTGATTCTGATTTCTGATTTCTAATCCATTTGTGTTTGACAGTGTTCTTTCACCAAGGTTACAGTTTTGATATTGCCATTTCGTGTTTTTAAACCTGTAGAAATCAGAATTGTACTTTGGGTGAACAGAATCATTTAATTTTGAACATTTAAGTTAGCTATTATTCAAAGCAGAACTGAGAAAGAAGCAGTATTTTTCTATATATAAATGCCTTGTCTGAAAAACCATTTGGGTCTTTGAAAAAAAAAAAAAATCACAATTCTTTTATTGACTAGTTGTGTCCATTAACCTTGCAAAATTGAAAACTTCACTCTTGTAGGCAGGGAATGATTTCATTTGGAATATTTGGTTGAATTACACATTTTTCTAGGCAGAACTGACACTTCACTGACACTTTGTTTCACTTCACACTTTGTGTGTTATGTTTGACAGTGTCCATTAAAGCTGCGATGTCACTGAACTAGGAGTCATCTGGTGATTTTTATAGTACAAAAAACAATTAACCCTTCAGACAAAGAACCATACAACTACATTTTAATTTTTTTTTGGACAGCCAATGTATTTGAAATCATAAATTCAATTCAAATAACCGTGTGACTGTGACACTTCATCAGAAAGTAACCTTTACTGTCTTAAATTATGAGTATACAAAACATTCAGACCTGTGATATTTCATTAACAAAGTTTGAAAATAGTTTATCAAAAAATTTTAAATGGAGTTACACGTGGCAGCACAGTGACGCAGCAGGTAGTGCGCATGCCTCACAGCAAGAAGGTTGCCGGGTTCGATCCCCGGGTCGGGCGGGGCCTTTCTGTGCGAAGTTTGCATGTTCTTCCTGTGCTTGCGTGGGCTCTCTCCGAGCACTCCGGCTTCCTCCCACAGACCAAAAACATGCTCATTAGGTTAATTGGTTACTCTAAGATTGCCCTTAGGTGTGAGAGTGAGAGTGAATGTTTGTATGTCTGTGTATGTTGCCCTGCAATCGACTGGGATAGGCTCCAGCCCCCCGCAACCCCGAAAGGGATTAGGCAGGTATAGAGGATGAATGAATGAATGAGTTATACTTTTCTTCATCTGAAGTATATAGCAAAGGAAGGACAGTGAGTACTGTCTTTTGTGGGTCAGCACTGGATAATAAAAGGTTCTGTCAGTGCCTCTGACTCTCATTGGCTGAACAAAATTTGGTGCCCTTCTGTTTTCCTGATAAACAACTACAAGTCATCCGGTGATATTTATGCAAAGAACATGAATAATTGAACCCTTCAAATGAACCATTCAACTCCATATGATTTTTTTGATAGTCCATGCATTTCCATTTGTAAGGTCCTGTCACAGAGTGGGTTTTCGGGCCCAAGTGCAGAACCACCACAACACAGGTAAAGCTTTTATCAACTCTCAACCGTAGTCTCTGGTATTGTGCAGGGAATAAAACCTCCAACAATCACAGGCAGGCAAAGACGTGCCGAATACAAAGTCTTCCGAGTCTCTGTAAGTGTTTGGTGTGGCAAACGCTTAACACTCAAGCAAACAAAGTCCAGGAAACCAAAAGCAAGACTCCAGGTTTGGGATTTTTCAGTCCAAGATTTAGCTGGAGAGTCTTGCATGAGGACAATGACAGTCTGGCCCCCAGTGAGTGTGGCAGAGCAGCTTATATACTGCACTGATTGCAATGAGTCTCAGGTGTGTGATCAGGTGAGCAGGCAGGTGGGTGTAGCTGAGAGTGGAAAAGTACTAAGGGCACCGGTGAGCAGATGAGGAAACAATGGCAGCAGGTAAGACTGTGACAGGTCCATCCATTTCCCTGGGAGTGACTCATTCGGAAGCCTTTATTCTCTTTTTCCTCATTTGCATCCTCATTATCATCTGCTCACAAATTCACTGGCTTTCACTGCAAATTAACTTCTAAATTAAAGTGTACATGCTGACTTCATTGGTCTCCATTTTTACTTCCACATGATGTTGTGCTTTGTGTGACATCTTTGTTATTTTTCTTTTGCACATCCATTCACAATGGAATCTCCGTCATGCAAAACAAAATTGTCTGAGCAATAAACCTGAACTGAGCACTAAAGATTACACTGTGAACACAGCCCTCAATGGAACGTAGCAACCACTACTGTTTGTGTAAAATTGGGCAGAAATCCAAGTACGCTGCAAATTTTCCTGGTGGTAAACTTGACTGTTCAAATCACTAGATAATGCTGAAAGACTACAGGACATTTCTAGTAAACCCTGGATTATGTTCATTTACAATGATTTTTTACATCCAATTCCAACATGTCTAATTCTATGGCTTCCTGCAGTTAAACTTGTTACATGCCCATCCACCAACCCCACTTTTTTTTTTTTTTTTTTTGACGTCACTTCTTTCAAAATTGGCACTGTGCATTGGTATTCAATGTAATTTACATATCAGTGTGTAGCAAATGAGCCAGTGAAGGATGGAGAGACGTAGAGAAAGAGCAAATTAGGTGAGCAAGGACTGTCTGAGTACTGAGTACTGTCAGAGGAGGTAGTTCTTTATGCAATTTTTCAAGACAGAACACATCATTGGTTCAGACATAATGTTGAATTTATGATGGATTTCTCATGATACCAATAATCATGAATATTTATAGTTAAAAAATATTGCAATACAATTTCTCACACTGTGTTGTTGCTTTTTCTCTTAAGATCTAGCAAATACCTCAAGTAGTGCTTCACACTTTCTCATATTTTTAAGTTCAAAGAAGGAATGTCCATTAAACTATTGTACAAGCAATGGCTGACTGTAAAGAATTTTGCGACTTCGCAAAACAAACAATCTGGCAGTCACTTGTACGTAAGTTTAAAACTGGGCAGAACTCCAAGCACGACTAATTTAACAAACTGCACTCATCACATCACACTTTTTTACCATCCTTTCAAGTGATCTAATCAGTAGCTGAGTCGAACCTTTGACCTCCCCATGTATTTTCGTTTCGTTTCGTTCGTGACCACATTTCATATACGGTAATGTACCTTTTGCTCCTGTCTAGAACACAACCGCTAAAAAGAGATGTCTGAGATCACACCTTTCATTGATAGCAGCTGGGAAAAAAAGTGTTGGAGAATAGAGATGATACTCACCCACGCTGAGGGCGGCAGCAAGCAGGATCACAACACTCCACATCATCTATACACAAAACACAACAGATTTCATTAAAGCTAAACACTAGTAGACCACAATGTAATCACTAGACAGAGGGTCCTTACTTAGTTTATGTTTACTTGTCCATAACATTAATCAGATCACCTTCCTCAGAATAAGAACCACTCCAGTCTGTAAGACAAGACCAGTCTGCCTGGCTCAACAACTACTAGCCAGTTCACTATGAAATGTATTGAGCTACTCCCATTTGTGACACTCCAATGACCTTTCTCAACGTGCCAGCACAACAGACATTTACATTTTTGCCATTCCATAGGCAAGGCCCGGAAAAGAACGAGAGTCACCAGTACATCAACACTAATCAACACTTAACCATTGATAAATTGACAAGTTTCTTCATGTAAAAAAATAAAAAAATAAATTCTATATGACAGTATTGTCTTTATTTTGTATAACAGCATTTGTGTTTTTGTAAGAAGATGACACACCAGTGAATTCCCAAAATGTTTGACTCTTTCTCTGAAGCTGCAACTTAACAATATTTGGCCACTTGGAGGCATGACAACTCCACAACAAGTTGACAGACACGATCCTGACATAGTCACACCTTATGAATTTGATTTTGGTATACTATACTATAAGGTATACTCAGAGGGAACACAAAGTGAATTTAAAAAGAATTTGAGGACTGCATAGAAAGTCTATGAAAAGATTCAGATGGAAGAAAACAATTCCAAGTTACCAAGGTAATACAAATTGAGGCAAAGAAAGTGTCTTTGCCTCAATTCGTATTGCCCCATTGAAACATTTTCAACTTGACAAAAAAATGGCACTTATCTCAGAACATACTTACTACATACTTATCTCAGAACTTCCTGAACATACTGAGACAAGAGGTAAAAGAGAGACAAGAGGGGAATAACTGGAAGAGCTTGGGTATTCACAATCCACACACCATGGACAGATCATATGTTGCTGGCTAATGTCTGTACAGTTGGTACATTAGCTCCTTGTGACATATAAATACAAACTGCAAAACCACTCCAGTGGTCGAATTCAAGTATAGCAAAAGTCCTGTCAGACTTACACATATATAAGTCCAATATTCAATCTACTTTTAGCTCAAGCTGGTTCCAACTCTAGAAAATCTCTGGTGCTGGGCAGGTGTTTTTGACGTGTTTCTGAAACAGTGTTTGTTTGCTGAAATAAACTGAATGCTGTGCCTGGAAATAATGTAGATAAGACCTCTAACCATTCATTAAATGGGTCATAAAAACTTGACAATGAACGAAAAGAGGCTACAAAGCTCCTCAGAGCTGCTTGGTGATCCGTTGGTTCAACGCTATAGTTGACCTCTGTCTTTCATACAAGAGAAGAGAAGAGAGAGAGAATCAGAAGGACAGTTCCCTTTATTTGTCACACATTACATACATGCAGTACACGCCATGCAATTGTTGAAATTTGTCCTCCGCCTTTAACCCATCCTGATCGTCCTTCCTCCACAGCAGACCAGGAGCGGTGAGCTGCCATCTGACTGGCGCCCGGGGACCCAGTTTCGTCACCACTGGTCAGGTGGTGATCTTCTTGCATGTTTTTAGTGGGCTTTTTTTTTTAAGGAGGATACCCCAGGTGAACACGGGGTGCATGCAAACTCCACACAGAAAGGCCCCTTTTTTTCCTCGAGCAGCAGGCACCGAGGGCATGGTGAAGGACACGCCCACAGCGCCCACAGTGAGAATCGAACCCGGGACCTTCTAGCTGTGAGGTGACAGTGTTACCACCTGTGCCACTGTTCCACCAACATTATAAAATAAGACTGTCAAGACTATTGTCACACATACAGTGGTGCTTCGAGCTAAATGTTAACATCAACATGCAAACATGCCTGCAGTCATAACTAGGGCTAGTCGATAAAATGATAACGATATGTCTCGCGATGGACACGTAATCAATATCAATAAAAAATGCGTTCAATAAAACATTAGATTTTTTTTTCTTCGTCGGAAGAAACCAGAAGTTGCGAAGCAAGGTTGGTTGCATGAACAAAGGCACTCACTCTCAGGTAACCGAGAAACGTAGGGAGTAATCACTGATCAGTGGGAGTGACACGCTAACACGCCAATCATGTAACAGTATCAAGTGGAAAGTCAGCTCACCAGTATAGCAGTTTTTTGGATTTTATAAGTCGGACCGTCGTCAGACCAATGTGGTCTGTAAATTATGCAAGACTGTCATCCCTACCAAGACCGGTAATACCACAAACTTGTTTAACCACCTTAGCTGCACTCAGCTTTTGGAGCACAGTCGTATTCGCCAATGTCCAAAAACATCTGCAACCGCAGCACCACTGCACAAGCAGCAGACCACCATGCAGAGGTACTCTGCTTCAGTGCCTTATGACAAATCATCTAAAGGCACAAAGACATAATGGAGGCAGTGGCATATCATATAGCTAAAGACATGCTTCCCCTGAGCACTGTGGAGAAGCCAGGTTATAAAAATCTGTTACACGTGCTTTTTTTTTTTTTTTTAATACACTTGCAATAAAAATATAATTGAATAGTTCATGTATGTTTAGGGTAAGAAGAGTGACTAAAGTTATTCATATGTCTAGGCTGGTTTTATAGCTCAATCAATCTTACCGTACTATCATGTTTGTTTTTTTGTATGTTAAAGACGTCAAGTCTACCTCAGTTTCTGCTATGTTTACAAAACACTGCACATATCTGAAAACATTTTATTCACCAGAAGGTGAATCAGCTTGTGAACTTCCTGGCACTAAACCTGCAGAAAAATGTTCTCAGGTTTATCTCTGTTTATATTTTTACACTTTTATTTACATTTATTATTTGAGTGTTTTCCATGGTTGTGTTGACATTTCCTTCCCTTTCTGCCTTGATAGCTGAGGGGATTATAATCAGAGGAAGGTTAAATTTAAAATAAAAATGTTTAAATTTATGTATTTTTCTCCTGGTCCTTATTTTAAGGTCATAAAAAATATCAATAATTATTGATATCAACCGATATACAACACTTATATCGTGATACAGTTTTCAGCCACATCGCCCAGCCCTAATCACAACATTACAGTTAAACGTTAACATGCAGATTTTTAGCAGTTGTAATTTTAACCATGTTCGCAGTCTTATTTTTACAAAGTACAGCTGCGGCTGATGGGAATGTCATTAGTTTTGCAGGTCATTCGATTCCCTTTTGCACATCCAGTAGTGGGCAGCCTTCTGTAGCAGCTGTGCTGAAATAAGCAAGGCCTTCCGTGAATAAGATGTCTATCTGGCCGCATATGTCGCTCAAAAACCTATATTTATTGTTCAGCATTGAATCAGCATTATTGTTCAGCAATACTTTGTCACAAAGTGGTGAACCCCCTCCCCATTTTTACTTCAGAAAGACTTGGATGCTCTTTTTATACCCAATCATGTTACTAACCTGTTGCCAGTTAACCTAATTCATTGTGAAAAGTTCCACCGGGTGTTATCTTTTAGCATTTCACAACTTTTTTCATTCTTTTGTTGCCACCGTCCCAACTCTTGAAGCGTGTTGCTGCCATTATCTGGGAGGACACAATTTTCAAAAACAATTACATTTCTCAGTTTAAAGTTTGATATGTTGTCTCTGTGCTATTTTCAATTACATATGGGGTTTCAATGTTTTGCAAATCATCTTATACTGTTTCTATTTCATATTTTACACAGCGCCCCCACTTTTTTGGCCAAAGGGTTGCATAACGAAAAGTCAAACTAGCACAGCCCCTAGATTTAAAGTACAAAAATTGGCTTTATTTTCCTCATGAAAAGATTCAACACGACAACTAGCTGAAGGAAACTGAATTGACAGAGTTAAAGGGCCCTTAAAAGAGGTCAACAAAACATAAACTACACTGAAAAATAAGGCTAACAAAACAAGATGGTAACTCAACTAACAGACCTAACAGAATGAAGCATGAGGGAAGCATATACTGTCACGGTCTGCCAGCTCCTAACCTGCTGCCACTTTCTCCCTCATCTGCACACCTGCTCAGCCAGCATGCTTCACCTCTCAGCCTACGTTTACACGTAGCTGGGTATTTTGGAAAACAGATATTTTAGCCCCTCCGTTTTCAAAAATAACATGCACAGAACATCATTTTCAAAAATGTTGTCGTTTACATGAACCCGGATAAATACGCCTTCGAGCGCCATCATAACTATGCCAAACCTATGGGCACATAGGTCGCTCACATGACATTTTTTCATTATTTTCAGTCGCATGTTGTGACGTTTCCGGACCTAAAATGACATTTAACCCTGTTTACACACCAACACATAACAAGCGTTTTCAGAAATCTCCACTTTGGCCGGAGTTTTTAAAAATGATCGTTTTCCCTGAAAAAAACTCTGTGTGTAAACAAGAGGCCAAACTGCATGAAAACATATGCGTTTTCCCTAAGTGTAAACATAGCCTCAGTCACGCCTACCTGTTCAGTCACCGGAGCACACACCTGTGACTAGTCACAATCAGTGCCATACTTAAGCGGCTCCCTCAAACTCACACTTCACCAGATTGTTCTTAGCCCTTATCTCCAGCAATCACTCTTGGACAGACTCGCCGTTACTGATCCTGCCTGCCTGCCTTTGACCTCGCCTGCTCTCCTATTCCCTGGTATAGACCTCTGCTCTGTGACCCTGACTACAACTTCCACCTTGCCCCTTCTGGAACAGATTATCAGTGAGACTCATGTGCATCTCTGTTCAGTCAGCGCTGCACTTGGATCCTGGTATCCCTGTTACATATACAGTATACTGGCTGATTCTTGGCTTGGGTCAACCCCTTCTTTTCTCAGACCAGGAAATAGAACTCAGTAGCCAGGTAACTCGAAAGCAAAGAGAAATTAATTAATTATTGTAATTATTAATTAATTAATATTACTTTTAATTAAAATTAAAATTAAATTAAACCAACTAGAAATTTGACAAACCAATGTAAACGAAATGTGCGTATGTCATCTAGAAAATAGTGTGGGGATTTGTGTTTTGTTGGGGGTATTGTTCTTTTGTGTTTCTGATGTTATCATTATCTCTTTATTTTGTGCAGGTCTGGAGGTGTGGTGGGCAGGTGTGTTTAGCGGCAGCGGATCCTGCAATTATCTCCATGAGTTTTTGAGCTCTGCATTTTCTTGCTTCTGGTTTTCAGCTCGTTTTGGTAATCTTGGTAACCTTGGTATCCTGATTCTGCCTGTGATCTCTGTTTCCTGTGTCATCGTTCCTGATGAGGATTGCGCTGCCATGTAGCTGCTGCTTTTTACTGTTCCTGTTAATAGATTAATATTTCTGCATGCCCGCCTCTGTAGTTGTGTACTGTTTTGTTGTTGGGACTCTCATAGATTGTGATTTTTTTTGTGTTGTGTGTTTTTTTTCTTCCTGTGGAGACATTTTGGTTAATGTTTCTTTGTTTACTTAATAACCACGTGGACACTCCTTTCCCTGTGAATCTTTGGTCACCACCCCCGAGGCTTTTTCCGGCGAGCTAGCTAAATGCTGTGGTTTTTTTGTTGCAGTGTCACTTCAAAGACCTCAGGCTTTTAGTTAAGATCAAGCTAAGATATTCTTTTACTCAGGCTACTTAGGGGGAAGGCGCTCTCGTGGGCAGAGGCCGTTTGCTCCAATCGGGCATTTGAGAGTATGTTTTTTGATACATTCACTGCTAGACTGAGGTCCGTGTTTGATCACCTGGACTATTTCAGGAATGCTTCAGCTAGGCTTTTAAGTTTACACCAGGGGTCTAGGTCCGTAGCTGAGTATTCCATTGAGTTTCGTACTCTCGTGGCAGATTTGAGGTGGAGCGAGGAGGCCCTGGGGGGGGGGGACAGTTAAAGATGAGCTGGCCTCTAAGATGACCCTTCTGACTTGAATGCTTTGATTTTGTTGTCGATCAGGCTAGATCACCACCTGCAGGAGCGTCGCCAGGAGAGGGGTGGCCGTCCACTGTCCACAGTGCCAGATGGGAACTCCCCACCACCATTCATTCCGAGCTCTACTCCTGAGGTAAGGGTGGAGGAGGAACCCATGCAGCTGAGGCGGACCCGTCTCACCCCCACTGAACGGCAGCACCATCTGAGCTCCAGCATTTGTCTTTACTGCGGTGAGAAAACTCATTATGTTGCTCATTGCCCTAAGCAGCCAAAAGAGCAGGCTCCACAGTAAGTGTGGGCATACTGTCAAGCCACAATTCCTTGCCCACGGCCCCAGTGCCCAGTTTCACGCCACTTAATGTTTTTCTGGGCAGTCATTGCCCCTGTTAGTACTTCTTGATTCTGGCTCAAAAGATAATTTCCTTGATGTTGAAGTTGGAAAACAGACCGGCATTTCCCTCATCACCCTCGATTCCAAAGTCCCTGTTAGTGCGCGAGATGGGAAGGGACTAGCTGACATCACCCATCACCCAGGTGCTGGGGGCACCTCTTCTGACTAGTCGGTTGTACAACCTCTCCAAGCCCGAGCATGAGGCCATGGAGGGATACATTCGTGACTCGTTTGCCGCAGGTATTATCCAGCCATCATCTTCCCCGCTGGGCACAGGATTTTTCTTTGTGGACAAGAAGGATAAAACCCTGCGCCCATGCATCGACTTCCAGGGACTAAACAATATTACCATAAAGAACAAGTACCCTCTCCCATTGATCAGTGCTGCGTTTGACCCCCTGCAGGGAGTGTCGGTATTTTCTAAACTCAACCTCCGTAACGCTTACCATCTAGTGTGTATAGGAGAGGGGGACAAGTGGAAAACAGCATTTAACCCACCCTTAGGTCACTTCAAATACCTCGTTATGCCATTTGGGTTGACAAATGCTCCGGCAGTTTTCCAATCTTTAGTTAATGATGTCCTGAGGGACTTCCTTCACCATTTTGTTATTGTTTATCTGGACGACATCTTTTTTTCAAAGAGACTGGAGGAGCATGTTTCCCACATTTGCTTGGTACTTGAATGTCTCTTACAGAAAGCCAAGTAGATACCTTTTCTAGGCTACATTTTTGAGAACAGGCAGGTAAGGGCAGACCTGGAAAAAATCAAGGCTGTTTCTGAGTGGCCTACCACTGGGGATCACAAGCAGTTGCAGCACTTCTTGGGATTCGCTCATTTTAATAGGAGGTTCTTTAAGGACTACAGTAAAGTGCCGTCAGCACTCACCAAGCTGAACTCGACTAAGACTCCATTCTGCTGGTAAGACCAGGCAGAGCAGTCTTTTCAAAGCCTAAGGACTCTATTCTCCACAGCGCTGGAACTCATTGACCCAGACCCGGAGAGACAGTTCATCATAGAAGTGGCCGCCTCTGACATCGGTGTGGGAGCCAACATAACAAATAGAACAACAGAACAAATTCTAAACGAAACAAACTGATTGCGTTCCATGTAATTTGAAGTGACTACAAATTAAAGTAACTGAACATATGGTAATGATGTGTATGAGTATATGAAAAATTAAACCTTCCATTATTAGAACGTGGCTAAGTAATGAACAATGTTTAAGGTACTACATGATTTTGTCATGTAGACATAGAGGGTTTACTTGTAGGGTATAAGATACTAGGCAAGTTGGTAACACATTCTGAATGTGTTATTAGGCTTTGGATTCGGCATGTAGAAGTGTTCAGGCTTTACATTCCGGATGGTCTCTGTTCGTTTGTTGCACCATAACCTCAGCTCCAGTTGGTCTGGGCTTAGCCCCAGTTCTTGTCACCTCCTAAGTTGGGATCGACCAATTATCGGCCTGGCCGATAATATTGACCGATATTCTGCATTTTTTCGATGATAGTCATCGGCCGTTTTTTCCACCGATAACCGATAAAATGAATTAATGTGTTTTAGAACACGCTCCTTTGGCTCTGATACAGCGGTCTCTCCGCCTGAATTCACCACTTTTGGCTGTGTAACAATGTCCCGCCCACTGCCCTCACTGATTAGCTACATGGCACAAGTGAGTCAGTGACAGTCAATCAACACTGAAGCCTCTACATGCAGTGCCACAGACAAAGAGAAGCAAACAACTACTCCAGTGATCCAGCAGAGGTAAGGCAACAGAGTCAGTCGAAGTTGCAAGAAAAACCCTCTATGATGAAGTTTTAAAAATACCACAACCTTATGATCAAGTTCAGTGATAACATGCAAGCCCGAAGTTGATATTTCACCGACCTACTTGTCTAATCACATCAAGCATATGACTTTGCAAGATGAATTGTGTCATGCACCAAAAAAAAAAAAAAGAAAAAGAAAAAAAAAAGATCAAACCAAGTGAACATGACCTGAAGCTCCTTACTTAATAAAAAAAAAAAAAGACATAACGACATACCGGTACGTAGACTATAGCAAGTATAAGGGAGGAAAACCTGCTGAGTTCCGCTGTTTAGCTCTGGAGATGAAACTGTTCACACTTCAACAAGGCGTATTTCATGATGACCCACCGCTACATTATAACTGTCGCAACCACTTTATAGCTGGGGCCAGATGCACAATAATAATATAGGCCCTTTCGGTTACCATTACTTTGTGGGAATAATAAATCTCCTAACGTGTCTCAGCCCGTGGGGCGGCTCCTGGTTTATCAATAAACAACAGCGGAGGTGAATATAGCCTATAAGTTTAACTGTACTACATGTTAACGTGTCCTTGTTTGTTTAGAATCACCTCTCCCTCAGCGATCTCACTACACTATGGTGCAGCAACCTAACTACTAGTGTTAAATGATCGTCTTTTTGCCTGTCACTCGTAAAGTCCAGGGATATGAGTCAGGCAGAGAGCACACGTCGAGGAGATGATTCTCAGTGAGTTTTATTTTCAATCAATAAATTTACCATCGCGTCTACAACGCATGTGTGTAATGAAGCGTTTATTGTTTGCATTTACAGTTGCTAAGTGCCTTATTCTTATTTGTGTAATACAACATACAGTATAAGCACAAGAGTTTACATCTAGCCTACTGTCCTGAGATTCAGAATATGACTTTATTTCTCGAAATATATATAAATAAATATAATAATAAATAAGGAACTATAAGTGAAAAACTCTGGGAACCTCTGAAAGTTTAATCTTTATTTACTCATTATGCTGTTTTATGTAAAAATTTAATCTGAAAAGTAACTACTAAAGCTATCAAATAAATGTAGTGAACCAAGGTTCCTGCCACCCTCTTTATTGGTTTGCTCTGAAACAGGCTGGATCAGATGTAACTGAGAGAGAGAGAGAACATAAGACATCATTAGCTGAACCTGTACCTCAAGGAGCCAGTCATAGACAGGCGTAAGGGAGATCCACTACAGTGGTGGAAACACGTTTCCAGCTTCTTGCCTTACAAGCAAGAAAATTTCTCAGCGCACCACCATCTTCTGTGCCAAGCGAGCGAGTCTTCATCGAAGTCTCTGCACTTTATGAGAAGAAGAGAAGAGCACGCTGAGCAGCTCTGCTTTCTGCACCACAATCTGATACTACTGAACAAGGGGGTATTAACTCAGACCCAAATTTCAGAACAGTTCAGTTCAGTTTATTTTGTTGATGTTTCAAAATTTCAGGGAGCTATTTTATTTTTATTATTTTAAAAATAATTAAACTTAAAGGAATTTAAATTAAGATTCTGTGCTTGTGTTTTTTTACAAAAAGTTAAGGTCTTTTTTTCAGTGTACACATAACAAACAAACAGTATACTGTATTCATTCTAATCCCAGGTGTGTTACTCTAAATTTTGACACCAAAATTTTCCTTTTTGCTGCAAACGAATATCGGTTCTAAATATCGGCTATCGCTTACGCTTGTTTATTAATAATCGGTATCAGTACCAGCCCTGAAAAATCCATATCGGTCGATCTCTGCTCCTAAGTTCAGTAATAATACATTAAACAGAGAAGATGATTCTGCTGTAAAGCAAATACAATTTTAAAAAATTCATCTTGAAGAATATTCAATTCAATTCAATTCAATTTGTATAGCGCCAAATCACAACAAAAGTTGTCTCAGGACACTTTCCATATAGAGCTGGTACAGGCCGAGCTCTTTTATCTACAGAGACCCAACAATTCCCTCATGAGCAAGCAACAGCAACAAGCAACAGCGGTGAGGAAAAACTTCCTTTTAACAGGCAGAAACCTCAGGCAGAACCAGGCTCTGGGTGGGCAGTCATCTGAATATTAGAATATTAGAATATCCAAACTAAAAGACTAAATGTTTATGTAGACTATAAGCATCACTAGCAAATACGAACTGAGACATGTCAACAATGTTTAAAAAAAAATAGCATTTATCTGGGAGGATTCTGTGGATTCCAGTTATAAAATAATCTGTGTGAAGTGCTTTATTACACTGCTCATCTATTCATTTCTTCTACAGTCATTTTATTCATGTAGGTATTAAATCATAATGGCTGGCCACGTTGGCTTTAAAATTGGTTTAAGTAAATTGTTTAATTCATCCAGTGTAATAGGTCAGGTCGATATTATGACTCTCCTCCTCTGCAATAACTCCAGACACTGGCAAAGCTATAGTGTACTTCTGTTAAAATGTGATATAAAGGCCTGTTAGTTTCAAACATACAGACACATAAAAAGCAGGCTGAGTATTGTTTGTCATTTTCTGATACGGGTAGAACCTTTCTCAAAATGATAAAGAAAAAATAGTCTAGATATTTGTTAAGTCCAGGCTGGATTATTGCAATTCGTTAGTATCAAGCTGCCACAACACATCATTTAAAACTCTCCAGCTGATCCTGCATGCTGCGGTATATCTTTTGATAAAGACTAGGAAGAGATTTGATATTTCTCCCATATTGGCCTTTCTCCATTAGCTCCCTGTTACATCTAGGATAGAATTTAAAAATCCTTGTCCTTACCTACAGAGCCCTAAATGGTCAAGTGCCACGTCTTAAAAAGCTCATAGTACCCTATTATCCGAATATAATACTGTGTTCCCACAATGCAGACTTACTTCCCCAGTGAGAAAAAAAAAGTAACTACAATATACTCGTCCCTGAGCTGCCACCTTATCATCATGGAGGAGTTTGAGAGTCCTAATGACCCTAGGAGCTATGTTACCAAAGGCGAAATTTCCCCTGGTAGGGTCTCCCAAGGCAAATTGGTCCTAGGTGAATGGCCAGACTTGTTGGTCCTGGTCCTTGTTCATGTAAAAACATCATCAAGGACAAGTGTACCCTGCCCAGAGGGATACTGTATTTTATATCATACTGTATTTTATATCTTAGATTGCCATATTTTTTTGCCATATTTTTTACTAGATCTTTTTAACTTGTATATATTTCTTTTATATTTTTTTATTTTATATTTTCTATTACATTTTATATTTCATGTTTATTGCTGTTTGCCCCAGGGATTTGAGGGAAACAATATTTCAATTGTGTTAATGTCCTGTACATATAGCAGCATTGACAATAAAGTTGGCTTGACTTGACTTGATACCCGGGCCCTGCCCTGGAGCCAGGCTTGGAGATGAGGCCCACCAGTGAGTGCCTGCTGACCAGGCCTTCACCCATCGGGCCACGTCGGGCCAGCCCGAAACAGAGACATGGGTCTGTCTTCCAGTAGGCCCACCACCTACAGGAGGAGCCATAGGGGTCCGGTGCAGTGTGGATTAGGCAGCGGTCCAAGGCAAGGGCCTTGATGGTCCGATCCCCGGACACAGAAGCTGGTTTTTGGGACATGGAATGTCACCTCTCTGGTGACATTCCGAGCTGGAGCTCGTGGAAGAGGTTGAGCATTACCGACTAGGTATAGTTGGGCTCACCTCAACCCATAGCACCTGCTCTGGAACCCAAATACTTGAGAGGAGTTGGACTCTCTCTCATGCTCGAGTTGCTCGCGGTGCCCCCAGACTCTCTGCCTGTACGTTGAGGTTCCCCACCAGATCTCCACCAAGATGCGCGTCTTCGCCAGTACGGACTACACACAGCGTTACCGGGAACCAACCCAGACTCTTTAGTTTTTGTCCTTGGTGACTTTAACAAAGGTAACTTCACTCATGAACTCCCTAATTACAGACAGTTTATTAAATGCCTGACCAGAGAGGAGAATATTCTGGATCACTGTTACACCACAGTCAGGGATGCTTATCACGCCATCCCCCGTGCTGCACTGGGCCACTCTGACCACGTCATGGTCCACCTGATTCCTGTGTACCGGCAGAAACTAAAGCTCTGCCAACCTGTAGTAAGGACATGAAGGAAGTGGACCAGTGAGGCTGTTGAAGATCTCCAGGTGTGTTTTTACTCTACTGATTGGGATGTGTTCAGGACTGCTACCAACAGTCTGGATGAGTACACGGAGGCTGTGACGTTCTACAGCAGCTTCTGTGAGGACTGCTGTGTTCCATCACGCACCACGGTGAGTTACAACAATGACAAAAACTGGTTCACAGCCAAACTCAGACAGCTAAGGTTGTCAAAGGATTCAAAGAGGTGAAGTACAAGTTTAGCAAGGCAGTGAAAGTGGCTAAACGACTGTACTCTGAGAAGCTCCAACACCACTTCTCAGCTAATGACTCTGCGTCTGTCTGGAAAGGGCTCAGGCAGATCACCAACTACAAGCCTAAAGCCCCCCACTCCATCAACGACCGATGCCTAGCCAACGACCTGAACGAGTTCTACTGCCACTTTGAAAGACAAAGGGACAGTCCAGCAACCATCCCCCACGACACCCCCCAACAGCTCCAGCTCCAGTCACCTCCACCAAAGCCCACCTTAAAGGCCCCCGCCTCCCCCTCCCCACACACCTCAGTAACGACTCTTTCCATTCATGAGAGGGACATCAACAAACTCTTCAGGAGACGGAACCCCCAGAAAGCAGCTGGACGATGCAGTCAACTTGGCCCTCCACTTCATCCTCCAGCACCTGGACTCTGCGGGAACCTACGCCAGGATCCTGTTTGTGGATTTCAGCTCTGCTTTTAACACCATCAGCCCAACTCTGCTTTAGGAGAAGCTCTCCCAGCTGAGCGTGCCTGACTCCACCTGCAGGTGGATTACAGACTTCCTGTCTGACAGGAAACAGTGCATGAAGCTGGGGAAACACGCCTCCGACTCAAAGACCATCAGCACCTGATCCCCCCAAGGCTGCGTTCTTTCTCCTCTGTTCTTCTCCCTGTATACGAACAGCTGCACCTCCAGTCACCAGTCCATCAAACTCCTGAAGTTTACAGATGACACCACCCTCATCGGACTCATCTCTGATGGAGACGAGTCTGCCTACAGGTGAGAGGTTAACCATCTGCTGACCTGGTGCAACCAGAACAACCTAGAGCTAAATGCTCTTTAGACAGTGGAGATGGCTGTGGACTACAGGAAGAACTCAGCCTCACCTGCCCCCATCACCCTCTGTGACTCCACTATTAACACTGTGGAGTCTTTCCACTTCCTGGGAACTATCATCTTCCAGGACTTCAAGTGGGAGCCGAACATCAGCTCCCTCATCAAGAAAGCACAGCAGAGGATGTACTTCCTACGGCAGCTGAAGAAATTCAGTCTGCCAAAGACAATGATGGTGCACTTCTACACAGCCATCATTGAGTCTACCCTCACCTCCTCCATCACCATCTGGTACGCTGCTGCCACCGCCATGGACAAGGAACCTCACGCCACAAGAACAGATTTTTCCCGTCTGCTGTCAGCCTTATAGGCCCGGAACCACTACATATTTTAAGTTTTTTTAATTCACTTTAAGTGTGCTTGAAAACTCCTGAAAAGTGAGACAAGACGTTCCATGCCAGCTCTGGGTATTGGCAGTTTTTGTTAGTCTGTGCTGAGGACACATTTTGGTAACAAAAAGTGTTGAGGTTTGATGATTAAGACATGAGGGATATTTGTTCCCCCTTTGTCACTTTTTCAGACACACCATGATGTGCAAGATTGAATTCAGAGTCAAAAAAGCGTGTTCACCTTTCCAAACAGCTATCTCCTCACTGCAAACCATTCATTAAAATTAACCTCTTTAACTAATGAGTTATCTCTCATTACAAAGACACCTCTTTTCCATCAGCTCAGCCAGTCTGCATAGTCTGCACCGTCTACATTTCAGCTGCCTTTCTATTCTCAGAGTGCTGGGTCTTAATTTAGCAGAACCTTGAATAACACCCATAATATTCCTCAGTGTATGCTGCTGTATATGGAACAGTTCCAATTATCCACACACACACACACACACACACACACACACACACACACACACACACACACACACACACACGCACATATGAAATCTCTCCAGTTATGTCTTTCTTTTTCAGTCCCCTTGTTAGGAGGGTCTCCCCTCACCTCTAATATTTCCAACAGCACTTGAAACCCTCACAGGCTCCAGCCTGGTGTGCGGTGTCCGCTTTCCGTTTAACTCTCCGTTATACATGACTTAAACAAACATTCAGCTATGTAGTATTCACCACATTTAGTTTAGTCTAGATGTATCTGCAATAGGCCTCTCAAGCGGACCTTTGGAAAGGTGTATGTTGCTGATGAGCTTACTGGATGAATAATAGCTCGTAGAGGTGTGGCTGCGTGAACCGATGAATGAGAAAACCGGTCAGTCGTGTCTGTTGAATCTGACAATTCTCTAAAAGTAAGTCCGAGCGCGCGCTGCACGGGAGAGGGAAAAAACCATAATGTGCCTCTAATAAGAGCTGAATCCCTATTTGACAAACACTCCAGAAGCTTTAGAGGTTTTTAGGAAGCTCGTGTTGAGTATACAAAAAAAAGCAGAGTAGCAGTCCCTGAGGACAGATAACAACTGCAGACAGACATACAGGTCAGAACCAAGCGTCTCCGCTCAGTTTATTAGCAGACATTAGGACCACACAGAAACCCTAAGAAACACCATTTTCATGTGTGGAAAATATCAGATTATTCACTTTGTTTTCGATGCAGTTCGACGTATTCAATGAATGCTTTGGATCATGTATTCAAGATTCCAACCTCTTTTTCATGGACGTTTAGGAACAAAATGTGTCTTTGTCGAATTAAGCGGGTTGCAAACCCGCAGCTTCCCCGTTTTCAAACGGAGATGCTAACGGTAGTCTTTACTCTATTTTACTTACCCTGAAGTGTGGATTGTCCGTCTATTCGGTGGTCTAAACACAATTACAGGCTACTGTGTCAGTGACACACTGCAGCATACAGCAGACCTCTTAGACAGCGGAGATGGGTGGAGGGGCGGCCAAGGCGTGCTGCCTTCATGATACTGTAGGAAAAATGTCATTTAAGTCAGGTAAATCACATCGGAAACAACAAAAGATGTGATATAACGCGTAGACTTAACACTTAACGAGCACATAGCTTTCACAGTAGTTTAACCTTTTTAAAATTGTCGTAAACACACACACACACACACACACACACACACACACAAAAGCTAATAAGGGGTGCTTATAATGTTGTTGTGCATTATAAAATGAATTTTAGCAAGCAAATACCTGTATCAGTAGCTGTAACCATAAAAGATGTCCAGGGGTAGGTGGTAGGGTAAGTGGCGGAGTTCAGGTGAGGTTTTAAAGTACAGGTAAGGTACAGTGCAGTACGGCTGGAATAGCATGATGCCGACCTGTCAACTCCCCCGTTTTTCCCGGAATTCGGTGTTCCCGTTAAACACCTTCCTGTAACTCTCCCATATTTTTAACCTTTCTTTAAAATAAATAAATAAATAAATAACCTGGATGCATACCCACCTTTTTGATGTGTTTGCTACGTTCCCTTCTAGTACAACAGGTGGCAGTATGTAGAACGTTAGCTGGAACATCAATTGACAAGGCACAAAAGGCTCCATCTACAGAAGAAGATGGAGAAGGAGGAGAGGAATATGCCCTTTTACATTTTCATTTGCAGTTCACAGCATCTGGTATCTCGTTCTGACCACCTAAGTGTAGTCACTTACTTAATGTAAGATCTGGTTAACCCAATACTTGTTGCTCTAATATTTCAAGCAAGTACAGCCTAGTAGTGATTTTAGGATTCATGACATGTCCCCTTGTCTAAATGTAAGGGATATGTGGACAGAGGTAAGGGTGGTGGGACAAGAAAGTTGCCCTTATCCTCCTGTCTACCAGGGGGGAAAAATATCGTCCAATCATAATAATTCAGACAATGTTTTGATGTGTTGTTTAGACACTGTTAAGACACTCTAAAATATGCCAACAACACTTCAAGCCAAAATTTGTTCAATAAAAAGCATTATGCACTTACTTTTCCTCTTCCCATAAAATGCACTTGCACTGATGGACACCATTTTCCTTAATGAGAAAGAGAAAGGTACCAAAGCCCCACCCCTTCACATTTGGTTTCATTGAAAAGCCCAAAATGTTCTCTGTAGACATCAAAAGGAGTTAATTCAGTATTATGCAGTGGGTGGGAGATATTCAGGTTTACAAATGTCCTCCACAGAGGACAAATTTGAACTAGTGGTAGTCAGGAGTTTATTTTCAAATCCCAATGTTGACAGGTGTGTGATGAAGCCTGAGCCAAAAAAACAATAGTGTGATGTCTTGAACATAAAAGTAACTAGCCAGAGAGATGTGTACTGTGCTTCACGTCAGCCTTCATCTTGTTCTTCTTTTCACACTGCAACGTCTTGTACATTACACTACCATGCCCTATAGCACCCTCACTCTGGGAGGAATTAGGCCTACTTCTTAGGTAACCAGTAAAACGAAGTAATTTTGTTTGAAACAACATCTTGCAATAGTAACAAATGTCTGACAGCCTGGGATCAGAAAGAACCAAGATGAATAGTAGTTTTAGGTCCAAAGCCTAAATGCAAAACTAGCATTAGTCATTTAGTATAAAGGAACCACTACATTATGATTTTTAAAATAAATAAATAAATAAATAAATAAACATTCATCTTTGGTATTAACATGACATGAGTTTCTGCTAACGTTGCCGTACACTCCTCAGAGCAGCATGAAATTATTAGAATTTTTTCATAGATCAGTATGCTGCAGTTGGAACACAGTAGTTTTCCATTGCTCTAAAGTTATGTTCTAATACAGCCAACCAGGATTAAACAATACTGAGTTTCAACTACATTCACCTGGTTAGATTCCTGCAGTCTCCCTAAGAAAAGATGAAATGGTATTCGGCAGGTGTAACCACACTTTTTTGGCTTGAGAGCTACTTCACCAAGTCAAAATGATCTATCTACATAACAAATGTAAACAACTATATATACACCACTACGTTCAAAAGTTTGGGGTCAGCCAGATTTCATGTTTTCCATTAAAACTCACACTTTTATTCATCAAATGGGTAGCAAAATGAATAGAAAATATAGTCAAGACATTGATGAGATGAGAAATAATGATTTTTATTTGAAATAATTCAATTTAATTCAATATTCAATTCAATATTCCTTTATTCATCCTGCGAGGGGAAATTCCAATTTACAGCAGTATCAATAAAGCAGACAGAGTAGTATGCAAAGTGCATGCAAATTAAAAACAACAAGTATATACAAAAGAGTGGGATAAAAAGAACTGTCATACTAAAAAATTGTAAATAGTATTCACAGACTGTTATGTACAGGTTGTATTGCACAGATTATTGCACAGATTACTTGGAGCAGTTTTTGTTGTGTAGTCTGACGGCTGCAGGAAGGACTGACCTGTGATACCGCTCCTTCACACACTTAAGATGTCGCATCTTGTCACTGATGGAGCTCCTCAGTGCAGTGAGTGTGTGTTGGAGGGGGTGGGAGTCATTGACTGTCATGGAGGACAGCTTGGCTGTCATCCTCCTCTGGTCCTCCTCCACTGGTGATGGGGTAGAGTACGGGCCCCTACACTGCAGAGGACAGTCCCTGACACACAGTCCCGTGTCCTCACATTCTGTGGGCAGTTGGAGAGGTAGTCCACTATCCAGCATGTGAGGTGTTGGCCCACCCCCAAAAGCTTCAGCTTGTTCCTCAGGATGGCTGGCCTGATGTTGTTGAAAGCACTGCTGAGGTCCAGGAAAAGGACCCGAACAGAGCTCCCAGGCGACTCCAGGTAAGACAGAGCTCGATGGAGGAGGAAGATGAGGGCGTCGTCCACTCTGATGCCAGGCTGGTACGCGAACTGCAGTGGGTCCATGGACGAGTTCATCAGGGGGCGAGGTGGGCAAGGACCAGCCGCTCCAGGGCCTTCATGAGGTGGGATGTTAGGGCCACCGGCCTGTAGCAGCTAGGGTCCTTGGGATGTGGGGTCTTTGGCACAGGTACCACGCAGGATGTCTTCCAGAGGCATCCATTCCATGGCACCCCTCCCAGTCTCAGGCTCAGTTTGAACAGATGTCCAATGATCCTGCTCAGCTGATCAGAGCAGGATCTGAGGAGCCTGGGACTGAGGCCGTCCGCTCCTGCAGCTTTCCTGATTATTAACCTCCTGAGCTGATTCCTCACCTGGAGAAGTGTGAGGGACAAGTTGGAGCAGGGGGGCTGAGTGTCTTGTGAAGTGGATGGGGGGCTGGGAGGAGGAGTGGAGGATGGCGCTGGTGGCAGTGAGCTGAATACTGTGGGGGGGGGGGGGGGGGTCAGTGGGGTACTTGGGCAGGATGCTGGCAGATCAAAAGAGGGCTGCTGCAGTGCTGGTACAGCTGGGGGAGGGGCAGATGTTTCCTCAAACCTACAAAAGTAGGTGTTCAGCTCATCTGCCCACCTTGGATCCCCAGCTGCCTGGGAGTTTGGCTCCTGGTGGCCTGAGATGGTTTTCAGGCTGCTCCAGACTCCCCTGGTGTTGTTCTCCTGGAGCTCCCTCTGAACAGTTTTCAGCTCCAGGGTTTGTTGTTTGAGTGACACCGTACAGTCCTGGTGGGTACAGTGTTCTCAACACAGAAGTTTATGTAGTCGCTGATACTGTCTGTCAGACTGTCAATGTCCTCCTCATGAGAGTCAATGAATATATCCCACGCTGTTGTATCGAAGCAGTCCTTCAGAGCCTCTGCAGCCTCGTCAGACCACCTCTTCACTGTGCGGGACACAGCTGGTTGCCTGTTAACAAGGGGCTTGTATACAGGCAGGAGATAAACCAGGTTGTGATCAGCTCTTCCCAGAGAGGGGGAGGGATGATGATTCGTATGCCTCTTTGGTGTTGACACAGAATAAGTCCAGTGTTTTATTGTCTCTGGTGGCACATGTCACATACTGGATGAATTTGGCCAGAGTGGAGGACAGAGAGGCATGATTAAAATCCCCAAAGATCAGTAAGAGGGCCTGTGGTTTCTGAGTCTGCAGCCTGCTGATCACGGTGTTGATGACGTCACAATCAATCAATCAATCAAACTTTATTTATATAGCACCTTTCATACATAAAATGCAACTCAAGGTGCTTGACAAAAGATAAAAACAAGGAAAGTCTGTACAACGCCCATTCCCAAACACGCCCCCAGACACCCACACACACACACCCCAATGAAACTGTCAATGTAAAAACATGGCAGGGCACTGAGGAACCATGAGAGGAAAAGAAACCACCTATGGGGAGCTCATCCACACTGCAAGGGGTCAAAGCCCATGGCCACAGGGAGCACCGCCGCAACAGAGACCCCCGACCCAGATAGCCCGGGGGGACACCACATTACAGTGCAGCACCCCCCAGTCCTCCGGGCCCGAGGGGTCCCCAGGACGACGCCCCGGCGGGCAGACCAGACACACCTCACAGCGTGGAGGCCCCCCATGAGGAAGCACTGGAGCTAAGACCTAAAATACAATAGAATAAAAGACCTAGAACCATAAAAGACAATAGAATAAGGAGACCTAAAACCTAAAAGACAAAAAAATAAAAGACCTAAGACCTAAAATTAAATAGAATAAAATGACTTAAAAGCTAAAAACAAACGGTAGCATGAAACAGATCTAAATCAAAAGAGTAAAAGAAATCAATTAAAAGCCAAACTAAAAAGGTGACAGGCTGCATCGGCGTTAGCAGAGGGAGTAATATACACAGCCACCACTATGGCATGTGAGAACTCCTGCAGCAGATAATATGGCCTCAAACAGCCAGCAGCTCAATGTCTGGGCAGCAGTGCTGTTCTTTGATAGTGATGTGCCTGGAGTTTCACCATCTATCATTCACAAACACTGCCAGCCCTCCCCCTTTCTCTTACTGCTCCTCTCTGTCCGGTCTGCCCGTATGAGTGAGAATCCATCCTGCGCTACAGTCGCATCTGTGTGCTGCGTGCCCAGCCATGTCTCGGAAACAGTAGCATGCTGCACCGCCGGTATTCCTGATAATGCCTGGTCAACGCCACTAGCTCGTCCATCTTATTGGGGAGAGATCTTACGTTCCCCATGATGACGGATGGGAGAGTCGGTCTATAAGCTCTCCTCCTGTTGCACCCCCGCATCCTCCTCCTTAACTCGCAGGGGACATCAGGTCGCTCCTCCAGTATAATTTTGTCCTTCAAACTTTGCTTTCATCAAAGAATTCTCCATTTGTAGACCTTGCAGACCTTTTGGCATTTTAGCTGTCAATTTGTTGAGGTAGCCTGAAGAAATTTCACCCCACGCTTCCTGAAGCACCTCCAACAAGTTGGATTGATTTAATGGGCACTTCTTACATACCATACGGTCAAGCTGCATGTTGCCTTGTTTCTCTCCAGTTGACCCTCTCCTGGGGTGACAGCAGTCCAGGGGCCGTCAGAGCTGCTTGGTTACACCTCTAGAAGTTGTGTGGCTTTAGTTATAAAAGGGGCTGGATGAGTACATCTCTTCCTCTTCCTGATGACTGAGCAGCATGCTGTCCCCAGGGCATGCAATCTGGTTTTCTTGGTTTTGTGTCTTCTTTATAATTTGACATGCACACACTTTACTCACCCATACACGCATTACATGACTGACAAGCAACATCATTTTTCATTGTTGTCTTTATGTTGAGTTAAATAAATGCTTAAAATGACTGACGGAATGTTTGGCTCTCTCCTTTGTTACAAACTTTGAGTCAGGTTTGTAACACCATCTTAATCTTTTCCTTTTATTGGCCAGTCTCAGATATGACTTTTACTTTGCCACTCGTCCTAGAAGGCCAGCATCCTGGAGCCTCTTCACTGTGCACGTTGAGACGTTGAGGGGGTGGTAGATCGCTTTTGATGCGCATGCGTCGGCGTTGTGTCTCTCCGCCATAAACACCTCCGTTAAAACTGACTTTTTATGGAATTTTAAGCCACTTTTTTAAGGTCTACTTTTTAGATCTTATTTCTTTTTAACTACTCCTACTAACCAGAGAAACAATTTTAGTAATCAGTCGCCTTAACTTTTAGCAATCGAAACTAGCTGAGCTGCACAAGTCTCTGCGGCCACTAAAGACTTCGACGTCACGGCTCCCTACTCGGCTGCTGTTTCCACTCCATTGGCTACTGACTCTGCACAGCGGGCTACTTTGGCCCGGGCCGCGGGTTCCACTCCACCCGCTGCTGCTCCTGCTCTGGTCGCTGCTACCGCTGCCTCGCTGCTCGGCTCTATGCAGGCCGCTGCTGCCGCACCGGCCGCTGGCTCCGCTCCAGCCGCCTCTCCTGGGGACCCCTGGTTGCTGCTCGGGGCTAAACCCAAGGTCCCAGTCAGCTCCACTCCTTTACACCTGGACACCTGGGTGGTTGTCGGCGATCGTAAAAGGAGGGTGAGGCCGTCACTTCCTACTCCGACAACCTGTGACATCGACCTACAAAACCGGTATAACATCCTGGACTCACACGAATTTCCACCACTGGCTGGGAACCTGGGGTCTTCTTCTTCACCTCCCAGGATTTTAAATGACTTCAGCGGATCTCCACCGTTCCCGTCTGTCCCGGCGTACCCACCTGGGTGAACAACTCGCCCCACTTCTCGGCGAGGACAGCAGAATTTCACCCTGGCTCCATGGGGTTCGTCTTCCATCGGTCCTTCACCATCTGCTCCTACGCCGAGTGGACAGTCCCATCCTCCGTCACTGGCGGCCGGTGGCGCTCGGGTCGCTGGACACGCCACCTTGAAGCCTCAACGGTCCTCATCCCGGTCCACGACCTCTTCTGCCCGACGCCGGATCCTAAAGGAGGCCGTGCTCCGCCGCTCTGGTGGTCTTCCTCGTCCGGAGCCAGCGCGGAAGCCCTCTGCCAGGCTTAACACAGCATCCTCCACACCGCATCCGTCTGTCCGGACGCACAGCGCAGACCACAGACCATCCAGCCACGGGACCTCTCCACCTCCGCCACCTCGTCCGCTCTTCCCCCCAACCACTTTGATAGTGGGCCACTCAATAACACGGGGAATTCGTTTCTTCAACGCAGCCACTTACTGCTTTCCAGGAGCCACAGTCCAGGTTATCCTGGAGAAGCTTCCCGGTCTGCTGCAGTCACTCCCATCCTCCATAAGCCGTGTATTAGTACATGTGGGCTGTGTTGACACCGCTCGGAAGCCGTCTGAGCTGATCAAAATGGATTTTAACAAACTTTTTAGCTTTTTAAACAACTGTGGTAAGTCTGTTTTTATCAGCGGCCCTATTCCCACACTGTCCCATCATTGAGGATGGCGCTTCAGCAAGCTCCTGTACCTGAACACCTGGTTACAGTCCGCCTGCAGAGCTTTTAGCGTTGGTTTTATTGACAATTTTAACCTGTTTTGGAACCGCCCCTCCTTTTACAGGGCCGACGGAGTTCACCCCAACAGGCTTGGCAGTCGAATGTTAACGGCTAATATTCACCACGCTATCCAGTACGCTCCGCGTGACTGACTGTTTACCTGTCACACCCCCTCCCCAGATTCTTCCTCTCTGTCCACACCATCCGTTCATAGTATTAATACTCTCACTAGCCCCACCTACAGTCCACAGTTGTCATTACCACCTAAACCGGTCATCTTTCCCATACAAACCATCACAGGCAGACGCTTTCCCTGGTCTCACAGACAGAGTGCTTTTAACAGAGATAATACTCATACTCCCGGTCATTTTATCTCCCTGTGGTCATAAGCGCACGAACATTAACCTGGCTGTGCTGAACGTGCGCTCTCTTTTAAACAAATCTTTTATCATAAATGACCTGATTTTAGACAACAAGTTAGGTGGGTTATTTTTAACAGAGATATGGCACAGAGGCACCAGTTGTTCTCACTGAGGCTTGCCCACCAAATTTTAACTTTTTATTCTCCACCAGGGGAGGCAAGAGAGGAGGCGGGACTGCATCAATTTTTAATAATACCTTAATGTCACAGGAAGTTTATTTTAACAGTTACTCATCTTTTGAGTATCACACCTTTGTCATTAGCAGTCCTCCTATTCTCTGCATCACTGTTTACAGACCACCCCACCATTCCACTGCTTTTATCAGTGAATTTTCTGAGCTCTGATCCATCGCACACACCACTTATAACCGAATTTTAATAACTGGCAATTTTTACTTGCACGTGGATAACACCTCGGACTCACTGTTCAGAGAATTCCTAAACCTTTTAAATTGCATGGATTTTAACCAGCACGTCACACAGCCAACTCACAACAGAGGACACACTTTGGACCTGGTCATAACCTATGGCCTCTCCACTGGTGTGTCCTCTGTTGACCTGGCTGTGTCCGACCATTATTGTGTGTATTTTAACATCACCAGTTTTAACCATCAGGACGCCCCGGTGAGAACAGTGAGGAAACGCCACCTAACTTCTGAAGTGGCTGCAAATTTTATTGAGATTTTACAGAGCACTCCTGCAGAAGTCTTACCTGCACCCTGTGATTTTATTGTTGACAATTTTAACAGGAAATTGCAATTAACTTTAGACTCTGTGGCTCCACTTTTAACAAAAATGGTGAAAACAAAACCTTTACCCCCATGGAGAAGTACTGATGAAATTAAAAAATCAAAAAGGCTATGCAGGATTGCAGAGAGAAGGTGGAGAAAAAACAAACTCACAGTCCACTATGACATCTTCCATGAACAACTCGTACAATAAAACAGTCAAACAAGCAAGAATATCCCATTTTTCAAAACTCTTCTCAGACAACAAAAACAACCCAAAATTACTTTTTTCCACCTTCGAAATTTTAACAAACACCAATTTTAAAAAATCCCCAGAGAACCCAACGGAAGCCCTCTGTGAGGACTTTGCAGACCACTTCAGAAGTAAAATCGATGACATCAGATCCGGTCTTGTATCTCATCAGAATGTCATTTTTAACGCGCCTGGACAGGCGATTTTATTCGAGAAAACACTGGAGAGTTTTGTCCTGGTCGATGCGAGGACACTTGGTCAAGTTTTCTCCCAGATAAACCCAACAACCTGCCTTTTAGATCCAATTCCCACATCACTTTTTAAGACATTTTATGGATTCTTCGAGGAACAAATTTTAAACATAGTGAATTGCTCTCTTCAGACGGGTGTCTTCCCTGCTGCCTTCAAAACGGCAGTGGTGAAGCCCCTTCTGAAGAAGAGCAATTTAGACCCCAGCATTTTTAATAACTACAGACCTGTATCCAACTTACCCTTTTAAAGTAAGATTCTAGAAAAGCTGGTTTTAAACCAACTAAACTATTTCTTAGACACTAATAACATTTTAGAGAAATACCAGTCTGGTTTTAGAGTGAACCACAGTACCGAGACAGCCCTTTTAAAGATTTTGAATGATATCAGGTGTAATGCGGACTCACAAAAACTCACAGTCCTGGTACTACTGGATCTAAGTGCTGCCTTTGATACAGTAGATCACCACATTTTATTAGACAGACTCAGAAACCTGGTAGGCCTCTCTGGTACTGTTTTTAATTGGTTTTACTCCTATCTCACGGACTGTTGTTTCTATGTAAGTTTGGATACATGTTCCTCTGGGACCCGTGAATTGAAGTGTGGGGTGCCCCAAGGGTCAATTCTAGGTCCAGTACTTTTTAATCTTTACATGCTTCCCCTTGGGGATGTCATCAGGAGACATGGCATCAGCTTCCACAGCTACGCTGACGATACACAGCTTTACATTGCCGTGTCTCGTGATGACACAGGGCCTATTGATACCCTTTTAAACTGTATTTCAGACAGTAAGTCATGGATGGCAGAGAACTTCCTACTGCTCAACCAGGATAAAACAGAGGTTTTAGTTATTGGTCCTGAAGGCTAGAGAGACACACTTTTACCAAAACTACAAGGTTTTACACCCTCAGAATCTGTTAAGAACCTGGGCGTCATTTTCAACTCTGAGCTCAGTTTTATTCCTCATATTAAAAATGTAACAAAGATAGGTTTCTACCATCTTAAAAATATAGCCAGAGTCCGCCCGTTTCTCTCTCAGGCTAACACGGAGGTACTGATGCATGCTTTTATCTCCTGCCGTCTAGACTATTGTAATGCCCTGCTCTCTGGTCTTCCCAAAAAGAATATCTATACCGTAGAATTACTTCAGAACTCAGCCGCACGTGTGCTGACGAGGACCAGAGGGCGGGAGCACATTACACCGGTTTTAGAATCGCTGCATTGGCTCCCCGTGTGTTTCAGGATCAATTTTAAGGTGCTCTTATTAGTTTTTAAGTGTCTTAATGGTCTCGGGCCATCTTATTTATCTGACCTCCTTTTATCCTATCAGCCCTCGCAGATCCTGAGGTCCTCTGGCACCGGCCTTCTAATTGTTCCGAGGGTTCGGACCAAAACCCACAGGGAGGCGGCTTTCAGCCATTGTGGTCCAAAGCTTTGGAACAGCCTGCCAGAGGGCATCAGGACCGCAGAGACCGTTGATGTTTTTAAAAGGAGACTCAAGACTCACCTTTTTAGTTTGGCTTTTAATTGATTTCTTTTACTCTTTTGATTTAGATCTGTTTCATGCTACCGTTTGTTTTTAGCTTTTAAGTCATTTTATTCTATTTAAATTCAGGTCTTAGGTCTTTTATTTTTTTTTTGATCTTTTAGGTTTTAGGTCTCCTTATTCTATTGTCTTTTACGGTTCTAGGTCTTTTATTCTATTGTATTCTAGGTCTTAGCTCCAGTGCTTCCTCATGGGGGGCCTCCACACTGTGAGGTGTGTCTGGTCTGCCCGCCGGGGCGTCGTCCTGGGGACCTCTCGGGCCTGGAGGACTGGGGGGCGCTGCCCTGTAATGTGGTGTCCCCCCGAGCTATCTGGGTCGGGGGTCTCTGTTGCGGCGGTGCTCCCTGTGGCCGCGGGCTTTGACCTCTTGCAGTGTGGATGAGCTCCCCGTAGGTGGTTTCTTTTCCTCTCATGGTTCCTCAGCGCCCTGCCATGTTTTTACATCGACAGTTTCATTGGGGTGTGTGTGTGTGGGTGTCTGGGGGCGTGTTTGGGAATGGGCGTTGTACAGACTTTCCTTGTTTTTATCTTTTGTCAAGCACCTTGAGTTGCATTTTATGTATGAAAGGTGCTATATAAATAAAGTTTGATTGATTGATTGATTGAGACTGGCGTTTTGCGGGTACCATTTGATGAAGCTGCCAGTTGAGGACCTGTGAGGCATCTATTTCTCAAACTAGAGACTCTAATGTACTTGTCCTCTTGCTTCATTGCGCACCGTGGCCTCCCACTTCTCTTTCTATTCTGGTTAGAGCCGAATTGTGCTGTTCTCTGAAGGGAGTAGTACACACGGTTGTAGGAAATCTTTAGTTTCTTGGCAATTTCTTGCATGGAATAGCCTTCATTCCTCCGAACAAGAATAGACTGTCAAGTTTGAGAAGAAAGTTCTCTTTTTCTGGCCATTTTGAGAGTATAATCAAACCCACAAATGTCAAACGTCACTCCCCCTCCCTCTCCGCTGCACTCATGCCTTGCCTCCAAGCCCCTCCTCCCTGTGGTGTCTGCGCGGTTGTTGTGACAACCAGTAATGTTAGCCTTAGCATCGGAAACAAGCTAACTCTGCCAGCCGCTGCATCACAGTTACAACATAACACACACGCTGCGGAGTGTTACTGTGACAATCACCATATTAGCTTTATGGTTATTTGTTGTCTTAGCCATGCTGTTGTTGGCAGTGGCGGTATGGGCAGTTTCTCCTTTGCAGGTGGCTGTTGCTCCGCCATAGCTTTCACTAGCCTCCTGACGCCACTCACAGAGCTGTTTGACTGAGCGGCAGCTGACAGCATGAGCGGAGGGAGGGGGCGGTTCGCACTGTGTGTGAGTAGTGATTGACAGGTGTCAGATACTCCCTCAGATGCTCCTCTGGTTCTGATTGGTTGTTTTGTGTCGGGTGCTGTGGATTCTTGTAAATCACAGTAGGTGGGACCAGTGGAGCCAGTTTTTTTCACAGATTACATGTTTCATGTACTGCTGCCTGGGCATAGGGGCAATTTTAGTAAATGTCAAAAAATTACTTTTATACAAGTTATATACTGCAGCTTTAACTGAGCTGATTATATTGACCATGGTTTTGTAAATGTCTTGCAGCTCTAAATTAAGCTCATTCAACATGTTGGTCAGATCAGTTAAAAATACCAAGTATAATAGCCACTGATGGTTGTGTGGTTGGTTGTCTTCTGCATGTTTACTGACAAGGAGAAACTCCTTTATCCCCAGACAGAGCTCTCGAAATCTCTGCAGGAATTTCCACCTACTAAGCCATCTCACGTCAGTGTGTAGCAACAACTCAGAGTGGTAGCAGCCTGCCTTCTCCAGATGCGCATAGAACAGCCGTTTATAAAGAGATCTAGCTCAAATAGAACAGGCGATCTTCATTGCCACGTCCATTATCTCTTTCATGTTTAGCATTTTCACACATAAGGCTTGTTGGTGTATTATGCAGTGCTAATTAAGGAAGTCGGGTATTGCAAGTATTGTCCTCCCTGCACTTGGCAATAAATCCATTCAAGCGGCCAACCATTGCGGCCGCACTGTCTGTGGTGACTGACACCAATTTGCACACAGGGAGCTGAATGTGTTCTTTCATGGGCAGTATTGTTAACAGCTTCTCTTTTGCAGTCATCTGTAAACACTGTCCAAATAAAAAGCACAACTGGGCTGTATCACTTATGTCTGTAGACTCGTCCAACTGCAATGAGAAACACTTGCTGTCCACAATGTCCTTCCACAGCTGCTGTGTCAAATCCTCAACCATGACTTCACAGCGCCTTGTAACTGTACTTCTTGATAGCTGGAGAGTTTGATTGAAGATACAATTTCTGGTTTGTTTTCCAGTTCAAAACAACGAGTCAGCTGCTTCGAAGAATGCCTCTTTTATCATCTTGGAAGGACTTCTTGTGTTTAATGATGGAGTGACTCACCCAGAACGATGCTTCAGTGGCTGCCTTCGCTTTTGAGGTCAGCTATGAGAAAAATGACTGCTGTCTGGACAAATGATTTTAGTTCTTCAACCTTTCTCTTTCTCGGCTCACTTTTCAGAGGAAAGTCAGTGTCGTAGGTTTTATGAACAGTTCAAAAGTGCCGCTCCATATTTCTGTTCTTCAGAATAACAATGGTAAATTGGCAGATTAGACAAACACACTTCGAATATGACATTGTGAAAAAAAGTCCTCCTCCCATTCGGGATGGAAGTGTTAAGTTTTTGGTTTCCTACTTGGCCTTTTTGACAAGGGCTGAGGTGTTGACAGTCCATGTGAGGTCTTCATTAATGTAAGTCCCCAGGAACTTGAAGCAGCGAATCCTCTCCACCTCCTCCCCCCTGATGACAAGAGGAGTGTGGTCCTCATGATGTCTCCTGAAGTTGTTGATGAGTTCTTTTGTCTTTTTGATGTTGAGTGTGAGGTTGTTGTCCATGCACCAGTCTGTCAGCTGGCCCATATCCTCACAGTAGTGGGTTTCATTGTTGTTTGAAATCAGTCCCATCACTGCTGTGTTGTCAGCAAATTTGATTATTGTTAGTTGGGTGTGTGGAAATAGTGGTGTAGAGTGAATACAGCACTGGACTGAGGACACAGCCCTGTAGCGCCCCAGTGCTAGTGGTAAGACTGGGAGAGAGCTGTGTACCAGATTTGACTGGCTGTGAGAGGTTGGAAAGAAAGTCTTTAATCCACATACAGAGGGAGCTATTGAAACCCAGGCCAAGCAGGTTGTTGACCAGCCTGCTGGGTATGATGGTATTAAAAGCCAAGCTGTAGTCGATAAAAAGCAATCTCACATTCTTGTGCAGGTGTGCGAGTGCTGTGTGGAGGGTAGTGGCAATAGCGTCCTCTGTGGATCGGTGTGCTCTGTAGGCATATTGATGCTGGTCAAAGTTGGCAGGGACACTGGATTTAATGTGTTTTAAAAACCAATTTTTCAAAACATTTGGTGATAATGGGAGTGAGTGCTACCAGTCTATAATCAAACAGGTGATGTTACTGTTTCGGCACTGGGATGATTACGGCAGACTTGAGGCAGGTGGGTGTGGTGGCCTGGGACAATGACAGATTAAAAATGTCTGTGAATAACTCTGCAAGCTGGTGGGTGCAGTCTCTGATCACTCTCCCTGGTATTCTGTCTGGGCCCTCTGCTTTCTTTACATTCACAGAGCTAAAGATCCTCCTTAGCTCATGTGTCTGCAATGTCAGAGGGTGAGCAGCATCCAGTAGAGGTGTTGTTGAGTCAGTTTCACTCTCTGCCATTTCAAAGTGAGCAAAAAAGTGGTTAAGCTCCTCTGCGAGGGGTGTCATCAGGATGCATGTTCTGTTGTTTGTTTATAGCAGTTAGCAGATAGCCGAGAGCCAGCTTAGCATTAGTGTCCGGTGGTATGTAGATGGCAATCATAATAATTACTGATAACTCCTGTGGAAGGTAGAACGGTCTGCATTTTAATGTTACATACTCCAGGTCTGGTGAGCAGTGACGATCTATGACAGTGGCGTTTGTGCACCAGTTGTTGTTCACATAGACACATAAGCTGCCTCCGTAGGTTTTACCAGAGTCTTTAGTCCTGTCACTGCGGTGTGTGGAATGGCCTGTTAGCTCGATAGCTTTGTCTGTTATTCCCGGGTGAGGCCAGGTTTCACCACACATGCATCCCGGGTGACAGTCCTGGAAGAAAACTCCAGCCTCAGCTCATCCATCTTCATGCCCAGGGACCTGGCGTTGGCGACAAATAGGCTGGGTACTGGTGGTCTGCTTGGTGCTCTCTTTAGTCTAGCAAGGTGCCCTGCTCGGCATCCCCTCTTCTGTTTATGCTCTCTCCGCCACCTTTGTCTCTTGGTTGGCAGAGTCATCCACGGAGACGTCGGTGGTCTAGCTATTCCTGCAGTGATCTGATGCGAGCGGTGACAGTCACTCGAAATTCGCATTTGTTGCTTAATTCCAATACTTAAAAGTTCATCTCGGTTGTAGAACAATTGCAATTCTCTTGGCATACACAATTCCACACTTTTCAATGCACATAATAGTATCCACAAAGTTTCAGAGAGCACTGAGCCGCTGCGACTATGCGCGCTGCCATCTTGCCTACACTATCTTTGCGATCAACCTGTTGAGCACCCCGGTATATGGAAACCATTCCCCCATAAAAGAAAATTTTATTGAATTTTGACTAGATATTTGCTGATGACAACTTTTCATATGTCAAGACTTGACTACTTTTTTCTGTTGTACAACATAATACTGAATTTTCTTGCATGCTGGAAATGAAGCTCCAGCAAAGGGAGACTATTATTATATAGCTTGTCGTTTATGTCACATACCATCCTGCATTCAGTCCTCTCACATATGCTCACTCATAATTTCTTTGCTGTCATTGTCTGGGGATGTCAAATTGGGGCTGGAGCCTATCCCAGCTGTCAACGGGCGAGAGGCGGGGTACACCCTGAACCGGTCGCCAGTCGATTGCAGGGCAACATATACGGACAAACAACCATTCACACTCACACTCACACCTACGGACAATTTTAAGTCACCAATTAACCTAATGAGCATGTTTTCCGGCGACCTTCTTGCTGTGAGGCACGTGCACTACCTGCTGCAGCACCGTGCTGCCTGCCATGTGACTTGATGACTCAAAATATTAATACTCAGATATTATTGCTACACTGGACAAATAAGACCCACTCCATCATGGTGTATTTTATTGTCTGTCTTATTCTATATTAATATTTTAAGGAAAAATCTGCATTTTTTTCAATAGTTTCCATGTCATGTGACCTAGTGACTCCGAACCAACCCAGGATTGTTTCACTACTCTGGAGAAATAAGACACACCACATTTTAAAGTCACTTTATTTACAAATGGGACAATTCCAGTTTCCTTTTTTGACCTTTTCCGATGCTGTCTTGTCCATTTGCGCACACTGGGTGTGGAATCAGCTGTCGTGCTCATCAAAGACTGAAACAAGAGAAATATTTTTTTATTCATTTACAAAATATTGTAATTTAGGTATATTCTGCTTGACTGATTTGAAAACGTATATACCTGATGCCTCTGGGGTTTGGAAAGCCAGCTCTTTCCTCTCTCTTCTCATGTCAGGTTTGGACATTTCAAATTTGCCAATTCTCCATAAAATAAAATATAAAATATGATGGGCACTAAAATACACCGTGATGGGGTGTGTCATATTTTTCCAGAATAGTAATAATATCCAATATGGATTTTGCATCATTAAGTGACGTGGAAGCTATTGAAAAAAACTGCGACACAAAGTATCAGAATATATTTATCCAATTGCACAGGGACACACCTTCATAATGATCCTATCATGTGGCTACTGTCTTTTTAAATATGATTGTCTCTCTCCTTGGTTGCCTATGCTGCTGTTAAATGTGCCCCTCAACCCCCAGATCACTGCCCAGCCTTCACAAATTCACCAGCTTCATCATTTCATCAGCCTCATCACTCTCCACAGTCATCAGGTACAACCACTACCATTGTCCGGAGTTCATGAGGGGGCTTATCTTGCTGCTTCTCAGGGCACACACCCTTTGATGACAAAATCTCCAGCAAAGACTTTCTGATAAGACTGAATTATCACATATCATAATGTCACATCATAATAAACAATTATCTTGACCTCATTCACTTGTCTCTCTTGATTGACATGCTGTTACACTGCACATAAATAACGCACATTTTTTTTATATACTACAATCCCCATTCAAATTCAAATACAAATACAGTAGGCTAAGTAATAAGACATAAAATAATATTTTCGGTTACCCTTTGCCAGTTTCTAATAGCATTTGGAAGATTACAATCTAAAGGCTACGTCCTGGGTTTTACACTGGACATGGGAGGGGTGAGGGGGGAGAGAGGTTTATCGTCCTAGAACTTACTCTCCTAATCCGTTCTTAGAGGATAGAGGCTTAATGGGACCTCATGTTAGGTTGACCACAAATATCGTCTCAGAGGAGCGTCCAAACATTGAAGATTCTCTATTCATGTAGTGCTATTATCAATTCCTTATACTGACTCACCTTTATGTCTGCGGCTCGTTCTCTGGCTCTGACAGCTCACTTACGATCAAATCTCCTGGATTAATGAAGGAACGATGCTAATCATTTCCACTGGGCTAATTTGGAGGCTATTTTAGTAGCTGTTGTAAAGTAAACTAGAGGGGGATTGCTATCTATCTATCTATCTATCTATCTATCTATCTATCTATCTATCTATCTATCTATCTATCTATCTATCTATCTATCAACAGGNGTGTCTTTCAGATTGAAGATATCCGTACCAGCATTGACAAGATTGATGAGAGTGTCACAGAAATCAAAAAACTCTACTCCACCATCTTGTCAGCCCCCACATCAGACCAGAGTAAGTGTCTCCGACACAAACACACACACATTCAATGTTTTTAAGGCTGTTCTTTTCCATTACTTCTTGCTCTCATAATCTGCTCTCACTCTCTCTCAGAAACACAAGATGACGTTGAAGCTCTCACCAATGATATCAAGAAGTCGGCCAACAATGCAAGAAACAAACTTAAGAGTCAGTGTTTGTTATTTTCACTTTGTTTTCAGGCTCACTTTTTGTTCGTTTTGTTTTAACATTCAGTAGACCATTGTCCCCAAGAACAACAGGATAAAGTGGGCATAAACAATGAATGGGTGGGAAAGTTTTCAAGTATTATCAAAGTCTATGAGTTGTCCCACAAAGGAAATTTCACTAAGTGGGAAAAAAATGATTGTGTTTTGGGTGTGTGAATGCTAATCATTTTCAAACAGAATCACAGTATTTGTGGTTGTTTGTTCTTCCCTGTCCATTCTCTCGCTATGTGTGTGTGTGTGTGTGTGTGTGCGTGCGTGTGTGTTCGCGTGTGTGCGCGTGCATGTGTGCATATGCATCAGGTATTGAGCGCCATCTTGAGTCAAACACAGATGAGAGAGCCTCAGCTGACCTCAGGATACGCAAATCACAGGTCAGACAATGATGAATAACTCTACATTAAGTTTACTTGATCCAAATTCTACTATATGTAGAACCAGAGCTCAAAGCTGAAGAGGTAGAGTTTACACATTTACACATTTCCTGAGGCTTTCCAAACTGGCTCTTCATTGTGTATCCAATATTTACTTTCTCATATATAACCTTCACTCATTAAATGCATCATATTATGTACCATGTATCATACTTAATGGAGCAAACCAGAAACTCTGACAGTGTATTAGACTACATTTTCATCCACTCTGGACAGCTGACTTAATGAAGCTCTAAAAGCTCTGCTTAAGTACTTACTTTAAATGTTCTCTGTTGTCGTATGTAAACTTAAGAAACTAAGAAATAATTTTAGGAAGTATTCTAAGGAATTTAAAATAACTCTTAATCTCTATAACAGCCTGACTGATGTCACACAGATCAGTGCATTTTTTTTCCATGTGAAGACTTAAGCTAAACTGGGAATTTAGTGTGTGAATTACACAAAAGTAAGATTTTTTTTGTCTTATTTACATGACAGTCACAGGAAACTCCATGTGATTGCCATTAAACATTTTACTCACTTTTTGAATTCTATGAAGAAACGCAGCTGGCCAGCAGATGAAACTTTGGTTATGCTGGGCAGCTTCGAGGTGTAAATGTTTGTTACTGTGAGAACTTGACCAGGATCTTACTGCAAGGAGAGGTCTCCTCAGTGAAACTTCCCTGTTTAAATAAAGTTTGAAAATAATAATAGTAATAACAATACCATTTAAAGGGTATCTGCATTTTCACCTCCCCCAGCATGCTATCCTGGCCAAAAAGTTTGTAGAGGTGATGACAAAATACAACGAGGCTCAAGTGGACTTCAGAGATAAGAGCAAAGGACGAATCGCCCGACAGCTGGAAATCAGTGAGTTACAATTGATTGTTACAATCAGACAAATGGAGGACAAGTCTTGATATGGACAGATTTTTCATATTGATTTGATGCTTTAATCACTTTGGGTATGTTGTTATTAAGAGCTGTTCATCAATCACTTTTCACATTACATGAACACGTTCAGATTTTAGAACTTTCTTCATGCCACCATCATACAGTGTCACAGGTGGTGTTATTACTCCTCCTTCAAACATGGCTTGGACTTCTGAGTGGTCTTCCAACTACTTTTCTATATGGCACATTTAATTTTTGAAGTTGTCAAGCATAATAGCATTATGTCATAATATACAAAGTTATATGATATATTTTACCATATGCCTCTTAACATCATTGCAGCTTGTTGTTATCAGATGGAACGTTTTATATATTGCTTTGAACATGACAATGACAGCCACAAAGGTCATAGTTTAGAGCAAGGTATTTAACCACTTTTAACATGTTATAATACATAATTAAAGACAGTACTGACCTGTTATAGTCAGGTCTAAATGTGACTTTTCAAGAGCTAAACATAGTTTTGATAAATCATGGAGAAACTCAAGTGAGGCTGATGTTTTGTAATACCACAAATGAGATATGGCTATTATAACCAGATCTCATAAGGGCCATTTAATATACTACTGGCAGCAATATGCATGCTAATAGGTATGCTAGACCTTTCACAGTTTATTGAAAGGACATAGATTATGTATATTACTGACACTAAAGGTGTCTGTCAGTCAGTGTACAAGAGCACTGTCAGGAACACAGCAACTATATATTGTATATTATCAGAGTGTGATTACAGCAATCATCTTTTATTTTGCTTGTATAAGTGACAGTTCCTGAGATTTTCTCATCTGTTCATGACTGTGAGATGTTACAAAACACATTAAAACATGAGGTTTACAAATAAACTGTGAGACATCCAGATATGGCAGAAATATGTATCATCCTTGTGCATGTGGTGTGCATGCTCAACATTACTAGTGGTCACCAAAAGCCCAATAGGGTGCCTTCATAAAAAGCATATTGGCTTTACGGTCACATGATAAGTCAGGGCATTGGCAGTTACTTTGATATGTCATGCTTTCTCTGTCTGTCTGTCACCTCCTTCTATATTTAACTAGGCCCCTCAGCTGTTAACAAATATTTATTGGAAAAACTATAACTGTTCTTTTTGTTCATCACAGCGGGGAAAGCAACGACTGACGAGGAGCTAGAAGAGATGCTGGAGGGAGGCAACTCAGCTGTCTTCACTGCTGGAGTAAGACTGACAGTGTGTTTATCTGGATATGTACATACATGCACAGAGGGTTAATACAATCAACAGAAAATTCTTCAGCTTCTCAAATGTTTTTTTCTTTGACTTGTCTTAGATGACAGTAAACTGAGCATGATCAGCTTTTGGACTGACAAGACATTTGAAGACGGAGACAAGTGCAATGAACATTTATCACAATTTTTAAGTTTTGTTTCATGTTTCATGAATGTGAGGAAGGTTACAGTCAGCTCATCGCTCCATACAGATGTGATATTTTCTTATGTTGATATATCCTCCTGACTACCAGGAAAAAAAAATATTGCCCAATCATATTTTTTTAATTCTCCAATCTTTGTAAGGTAATTAGAATACTGAAAACATTTTTTTAAAGATTTTTTTCAGGATTTTCTTTAAACACTTACATACTATGCTAAAATACAGTTAAAATAATTCAATGTTTTAATGTGTTGTTTAGACACTGTTAAGACACTCTAAAATATGCCAACAACAACATTTCAAGCCAAAATTAGTTCAATAAAAGGTATTATACACTTACTTTTCCTCTGAGTGGGAGACATTCAGGTTTACAAATGTCCTCCACAGAGGACAAATTTGAACTACTGGTAGTCAAGGGGATATTTCTCCTGTTGAGTGGAGGCTTCAGTGGATATTTAAGTCACATGCTTCGTGTGTCATGTTTTTTTGTATGTTTGTTTCTGTTGTACTGCTGCATTTGGCTGTTTTTCCACCTCAGTCTAGCATATAAACTTTTTTGCAAAAATTTCAAGATTTTTTCCAATGTTCTGCATTTGCATGCAGGTCTATTTATGTGCAAACTGAAAATCTGCATAAAAACAGGTGGCTACCCACCTATAGTTACACAGGTAGATTCTACTTTGTGGTAATTTGAGGTCTTGTTGTGTTGGACTGAATAATGCAAAGTCTCAACAAAAACAGATGATAATTAATATTTGTTTCAGGACTGTTTGCTTGTATTAATTAGACTGTGTAAGTTTTGCCTCTATTGAGTCTACCAGTTGAATTTTCACAAATATTTCATCAGATGTTTGAGTATGTGCGTGATCTTGTCATTTTGCTCCTATGGGACGTAGTAAGACACTTAATTTCTGCCTATTTTCAGACAACCACAATTCACAAAAAATTGAGACACCGTATAAAATCTAAATAAAATGGAATGTGATAATTTGCTAATCCTTTTTGACAAATTCTCAGTTGAAAACAGAAGACAATATATAGACCTCATCAACCTCACTGATTTTTGTAAAAATATGCTTGTTCTGAATTTGATGCAAGCAACATGTTCCAAATAAGTTAGGAGAGGAGCACCAAAAGGGAAAGCTGTTGTGCTTGACAGGCTCAGTCAAGGAGAACCGGGGATGAGGCGAGGTTCCCTACTTACAGAAACACATGATTGTGGAAAGGATGTTACTACATGAGCAAAACTGTCAGCAAACACAGTTCAGTTTAATTCTGTTTTTATTTATGTTTTACACAATGCCACAACTTTTTTCGAATCAGGATTAAAATTTTGTGATCCTTTACTCATTTTAACATATTCTCATTTTTCTGCTGACCTCATTTTGTCTCTCTTTGTTTCTGTCCTTCTGTTCACCACACATCCTGTCCCTCCCCAGATCATGGACTCTAAGATCAACCAGCAGGCACTGAATGAGATTGAAGCCCGTCACAAAGACATCATGAGACTGGAGAGCAGCATCAAAGAGCTCCATGACATGTTTGTTGATATTGCCATGTTGGTTGAGAATCAGGTACCCACAAACAACAGTGACACACAATGGAGATTAAAATGTACAGTACTGAAACTACAAAAGCACCTGAACAAACATTTCAAGACAACTCTCAATATAATAAAACTGTGCATTATCAGGCTGTATTAGCATCACAATATTTGGTACATTGTTTTACAGCATTCTTATAGCCATATGGGCTTTCCAAATTTGAGATAAAGAGATGAATATGTTTTTCTTAAAGTAAAATCTATCATCCATTTTTTGCAGTAATTACTTACTTACATGAATTTGTGAATGAATTTGATGAACTACTATTCATCTTGGAAATTTAAGAAATCGTGTGAAAGAGGTCTGGGAAACATTGTATGTCCTTGACTAAATACAGTAGTGTAATACAAGTTGTGGTGTTTGATTTTTTCAGGAAAAATATACAGCTTATGTAGCCCTCATTTTCAGTTGAACACCAAAAGTCTCTGTCCTGATTGTTTCACACACGCTGCTATACATTTCTCAAAGTTGGAAACACAAATCCACATTTTTTAGATCATGTGACCTGACACGGCCACACCCACTGCAGATATCAGATTAAAAAGATCTTTGGAGCTATGTTGCCTACAACAGGTGTTAGTTTACTGTGTGTCGTAGCAACAGCTTGATGTTTCTGTGGTGAAACATTTCGAGACCTCTTATGCCAACTTATCATGACAATGATGTACATTATTAACAGCTATTAACAGATATGTTGATAAGAGTACATTTTTCACCATCACTGAAGAAGCTAATGTTTAATTTGTTGGTCTGGAATATGAATGTATAATACTATAAGCATGACTTAAAACAAAACTTATCATCCAAGGGTGTAATATATATTCTGCATTGATAAATCATTTGGAATAACCAGCTTGTTACACAATAATAAGCCCCTGTCATGGGGAAACTGAATTGTGTAATAATGTAACAATCCAAATGAGTCTCCACTGTAACTGTGTTTTAGATGAAGACATATTGCACTAACACACGTTTTGAACAGCCACACATGGCCAACCTCCATCATGACATTATATTATTATTACGACACATAATAAAACACCAACACATTCTGACCAGTCACTGTTAGAACAGTAAGTTGAGCACCCAATCCCAGAGCTGTGCATGAGAACTGATCTAATAATTAGTGTCTGCTGGAGAAGAAAGTCTCTCATTTTCTTCCAACACTTTGAGTCCTTTACTCTGTACATTGGAGTCTTAAACTGCTCAGGTGTTTGATAAAATGCAGGTAAAGTGGTCACAATCAGAATATGTTCATCCACACAACATGACAAATTCCCACTCCCTGTGAAGACAGGAAGTTAAAACAAAAGAGAAAACAAAGGAGTCAGAGCACTTCCTTGTCACTGAACTTCATAGGTCAATGTTACAAACATTCTGTCTTGTCCTGCTCTCCTCTAGGGTGGTATGATTGACAGAATTGAGAGCAACATGGACCAGTCAGTGGGTTTTGTGGAGAGGGCAGTGGCTGATACTAAAAAGGCAGCTAAGTTCCAGCAGGAGGCACGCAGGGTAAGTTGAGACTGTTTCAGCAGTAACACTGATGTAATAGCCTTTTAAAATATTTCTGAAGCCATAACAGTTCCATTACTGATAGTGTTTTTACTGAATAATGCACTGGAGTTATTTGTCTTTCATTTAGCCAAACATAACAATGACAGCCACAAACACAAAGCCACAATCAAACTGAAGATAATTTAACTCCAAAGTTGTGGGGGAAGGTAATGTAACACTATGTTCTCCTGTTCTTCAGAAACAAATGATGATCTTCTGCTGCTGTGTGATCTTGGCAGTCGTCCTTGGCTCATTTGTCTACAGCTTCATTAAATAGAAAACCTGAATGAAGCTACCCACCAGCTGAATCCACATGGTAAAGGATGAGAAAGAGAGCAGAGCTGCTTTCTGATGGTCCCAAAACAGAGCCTATGTTCAGTTTACTGTCATTTCAATTTAATGAAAGTAGAAATAAAGACTGCAAATGTTTGCACGCATTCTCAGTTATTTCTGAACATGTTATGATAACTTTCTTAACCTTCTCGGGATGACTCGGCTACATTCAGTTCCAGTGCAGTGTCTGGATGATTCAAATTAAATCCCAAGATAGCTTCTGTCCTGAAAGATCTGAGAAGAAATCTTAATAAGACTCCAAGTCATTTCAATTTGAATCAAGTAGCCTCATACTGACTGACATCAGATTCATGGACGGTGTCATAACTCATGGAAAGTCAGGACCACAAAATTACCAGATGACCATAGCTGACCCAACAGACTAATAGTTCCAACAATAACCTGAACATTATAGGCTTAGTAAATGAGAGGTGTATTGTAGAGCTGCTCTATTATTAAAGAACATAGTCAATTCACAATGAGCAGTCCTTTCTATGATTTGTCCACTGAGTCCCATTTTCTTTCTTTTTTGGCTCTGACCTCAGGCTAAATAGTATTTGTATGAATTTGAATAGTAATAGGTGCAGTATTTGTATGAATTTGAATGGTTATAGGTGCAGTATTTGTTGGCTCATGATGCTGTTAATGTGTAGGGCTTTTCCGGAGAGCTGATTTTAGATTGGCTACCTGCAGAGTGGAAAAGTTGACCATGTTAGGTCAAGGGGTATGATTGATTCATTATCTAGGGGCCATGAATGACCACCACAAATATATTAATCTGGCAGCTAGCCTGCCCTAGCAGTCTTTCTCGTTTGCTTGTAATTGTCTACTTTTTACCTGTGAAACATTAACATTTGTTCATTTGTAGATCCCCCTGTGTATCTCAGTGCCCCTTCCCACAATGTGACTTTAAAATATTTTTAATGCCCCATGAACTCCTATCTGAGATGATTCAAATACCTAGACATTGATAAGTTATAATGAATTAAAAACAAAACAAAACAAAACAAAATAATGAAAATGATTTAAACATGAGAGCACTGGCAGGTAAAATCTGCATGGAGTCATCAGATCAGACACATGCCCATCATTATGCATGTCAGATGCAAGTCAGTATCCTAGACTCCTATCTGAGACAGCTGTTTTTATTCTTTTGTACATTTGTCTATTATTTGTGTTTTGATGTGGTAACTATACTACTGTGCCAATAATTACAGTATGCTATCGACTGCATCAAATGGTCCAATTCATATCATGTTGCGGATAAGCTCCTGCTATGATGCATAGTGTTTCCTCATACTCATCTAAAAGCGGTGACAACAAAAAGAAGAAAAAAAAAAGAAAAGAAAGAAAGAAATGATACCAAACTGAGCAACTACTACTTATAGCACTAGACTACTTTATTGAATGGATAAAATGTACGCCCGAACAAGATAAGGTGACATCTAGGTAACTAGACTGGGTTGTTCATTTTACGTGTTTTTGAATGCGAGATTACCTGCGACAGGTTTCCAGAAGTCTAAATGTAGACATCAAAAATAACCTTATTAATAATAACCTTATTAGTTAAATCTTACCACTAAATTAACATATTCTTAGTGGCTGATTCCTTTCCTACAAATAATTTTTAAAAATGCATCTTTGAAGTGTGGATTCAAGGGGGGCAGGTTGGAAATTAGGCATGGCTGAGGCTCAGTAACGGAACCATTCTGTTCACCTTTATTATTAGTGTGACACTTCGATTACATGTAGCGTGATTTTGTGTTTCCTTCCTTTCCTGCTTATTTGGTCGCTTTGTAGCGATGTGTAAGAGCATTATTTAGTTGTAAAAACGACGTCTTTTGTAGTTTTGTCATCTGTTGTTGAAAATAAAATACAATTGTTATTTAATTTGCTTTTTTGTGATTGTTTCTATTTTGTTTCATCCGTAGTTCGCGTTATTTTTTTTTTTTTTTTTTTTTTTTTTTTTGTTACTCTCGCTCGCCGTATTCTAGCTGTACGTGTATGAAAGACAAGTCACTACCACCAATCACAATAGCCTTGCAACAATTTCCGGCCAATCGACAAGAGTTTGCTTACAGTTCACTTCCATTTATGGACCTGCAAGCACTTCCTCGTTGAGGTGAAGGCTACAAAACGTGTCCCTCTGATGCTATCTTTCGGGAGTGAAAGCACAGGACACAGAGGACGTCCCACATCGTGGATTACTGAAGGCGTTTGTAAGTGGACGGGCCTGAGTAAATATGGGGGTAAGCATTGTAGAGCGCATTATTTTTTAGCCAATTCGGGTTATCGGAATGATTATTAGTTATATGGGATAATGGGGAGCTGGTTAGTGCGTTGTATTGTCGCGTGATTGGCCACTTCTCCTGGTTGATCGTGTGTTTGTCCACTAATTAACATTATTTGGATATATTAGCCAATCAGCTATAAGGTCGTTTTCGAATTGCTCTGTTATTGGTGGCTTGCCAGCTCTGCTGCATGTCTATTGGTTATTCTTGTCAAATCAACAGCTTACAAATTTGTTTAGGCGAATTACATGACTGTAGTCCAATGATTGCCTCACCGGCATGTCTGTAATTGGTCCAATGTACGTTTGTGGGCGTGATATGGGGGGATGTATCGTGATGGGATGGAAAATGGCGGCTGTTCGGAGACCGCATTAACTTTACACTATACTAGTAATAACAGCAACAACCATGCACGCCCTTTTCTTGCAGTGTATTAGAAATATCTGATTGTTGTTATTTTGATAAGACTTCGAGTCTTGTTGTGTTTTTTTATCGGTTTAGGCAGGACGTCTTCCAAAAAGCCTACATTAGCTGGACACGACTTGGAATGGTGAAGGCAAGGAACAAAGCTCGAGTAACGTCATTTAAACAGGCTTGATTTTATGATACTCATATTTTTAGTAAATTTTCACTGCCATTCAGTGTAGTAAGTTACTGTAATTTGCCTCTTAAAATAAGCTTTAAGCTTCCCAGACACAGCTAGTTAACCAAACCCGCTTATTGTCACCTCAGTTACCTTGCCAAGAGACTCATAAGTTATTAACTTCTTTCTGTAACTTGTGTTACGCTAACTGAGTAGTAACGATACAGTTGCGAGCACACGCCTTTCGGCTGCTAGTTTATTATCCGATGGAGCCAAGTGGCGGTGCTGTACGGTACAGCTGAGGCTGGTTTTCTGATGAGTCTCTGTTAATACTTCACGTCGTTCAATACCTGCATTTGGCTGGACAACGCTCGGTTTTTCAGTGATCATGGATGATTCCAAGCCAAGATACAGCAAAAGGCTGGTAAGTTTAAAGTGAGATTGCCAACATTTACCTCGAGATGAATTCTGCTTTCTTTGGTTAATTCACCACCCAAGGTAATGTCATCTGCTAGAAATGGGTATTCTATGTATTTACTTGAGTATTTTCTGTAGATTTGTTAGTTATCCATGGCAAGATATGGAAACAATGACAAGGTGTTAAAACTCACATTTCCCACAAAGTTAAGCCACAGGTAGTGTGTCCAGTTTTAAACAACACAGTGCAACTTTATTTCGAAGCTGTGATTTTTTTTTTTTTTTTTTTTTAAACATGCATTTCAGTGATTACCTAGTTGTACATACTGTAAAAGTGGCTCTATGTTTGCATATCATGTTTGTTAAAAAAAGAGAGAATGAAAAATTAAGAAGAAGATATGATTCGTGGTGTTCAAGTTCCTTGTATGTGGCCAATAATGGTAATTGTGATGCAGTGAAACCTATTGGCTTCTGAGGAAGTTAGGGTGCAGAAGACCAGGGAAGGTCTGGTGTGATGGCAGCTGTTAAGAGACATTCTCCACATAAACTAAAAGTGTAATTGTTGTGACATTGGATTTTGCTGCAGGCGGTTGTCCAATCCTTTTTTGTGGAAATTCAGACAGCACAGTCGGACCTGTAGCAAACATTGAATTTAACACTTGTGAAATGAAACTCATTCTTTATGATATTAAAAATGTCTTAAATTTAAGGATTTCTAGAGGTTTTGCAGCGCTATTACAGGCTTTTGTGTTGGATTCAAGTACAGTTTGCAGACTGGCCATGAAGTTTTTATATTTGTTCTTAACATGCTTTTAGTGTTAGACATTATTATATCTTTATATTCAATCTTTAGAACTTGTATGGGTGAGACCTGACCTCAGGGTGGCTGTGGCTCAGGAGGTAGAACGCTCGTCCATCCTTGGGCAAGATACTGAACCCCAAAACCCCTGATGCTGTGCTGTTGGTGTGTGTTTGTGTGTGAATGTATAGCGCTCAGAATGAGCAGGTGGCTTAGCTACTCTGTGTGTGTGTGTGTGTGTGTGTGTGTGTGTGTGTGTGTGTGTGTGTGTGTGTGTGTGTGTGTGTGTGTGTGTGTGNGTGTGTGTGTGTGTGTGTGTGTGTGTGTGTGTGTGTGTGTGTGTGTGAGAATGCAGACTTCGGTTGTAGAAGCACTTTGAGTGGTCTTCAGACTTAAGAAGCACTATACAAATACAGTCCATTTACCATTTACCTGACATTTTAATGTGTCATGACCAAAATGACGAGCTGGCATTGAAATATATGACCCCAGTGTAACACTGTGCTAATATAAGATTATATTATGGTTGAATGCAGATGGTAGTAAAGAGGAGATTATGGAGCACAGGGGGTTGGGGCCCTCAGCCTAGGATTATCCCTGTGTCACCTGTCATGACCTGAGGCCCCCACTGAAGCAGTATTCTCTCTCCATCAGTTAGTGCCATTGTTTGAAAGCACTGTTGACATTTTGTCTGCTTGAAGGGAAGCACATTTTATAATGCAAAAAAAGTAATTCAGCTTGTGACAACAGTTGTACATGATGCATGCTTTCTGTCCATTTTTGTGTTCCAGTTTTGTCTCCACAGAAGCTTTTTATTATTTAATACACAATGAATATTTATAAACAAGTGCTGTCTAAATGCTTTCAAGTATTGGTCCGATGTTTCAGCCTTTTACTGTTTGTACTTTCTCTGTCGCTGATCTTTACCATGCCTGATATTTTTGACCATCCATCTTTCCTTCCCCCTAACTAGCGGGCTGGTACCCGTCGACGCTACCATGATGACGGCATCTCAGATGAGGAGATTGACGGAAGGAGGATGTTTGACCTGGAGGAGAAAGTCAACAGTCAGAGGTTCAGCTCTGACCGGGTCATTCGCATGGAAGGAAGAGGTAGGCAAGCACAGTCAGTTGTCAGGTTAGAAAAGGCAAATTTTAACATTGGAGAGGAGTTTTTGTTAAAGCTGTGGCAGAGTTGAAAACAAACAGATGTCTGACAAATACAGTAGACATTAATACCGATGGACATTGCTGCTTTTTGTGTCCCCATGGCTGACACCATGACGGTCCACCATGACAGAAGTTTTAAGTGTGCCACGAATCTTGAAGAATGAAAGAGCCAACAATGAATAGAAACCCGTAAATGAAATGGTCACTTTTTGTTGTTTGCATTTTTTTGTATTTCTTAGACTTTACCTATGAGTTCATCCAGAGAGGTGGCCTGAGGGACCCAATCATCTTTGAGAAGCCTGATGGACTGGGGATCAAGTATACATTTTTTATTTTTATTTTCCTCCTCTCTTCTTCTCATCTGCATTAAATCTATCTTACTACTTGAATGTTTTTTCATCAATTCTTCTGTAACTCGCTTGTTGTTTCTTCTTCTTTGAAAAGAAAAAACAAAACAAAAAACAATTGCATAAGTTGATGTGTAAACCAAACAACATTGACTTGTTGTCACCTCTTTTTCTGTAGGATGCCCGATCCTGACTTCAGTGTTAATGACGTCAAGATGTTTGTTGGTAAGACTTCAGACATTATGTTTTCTTCCTTTAATCAGGTAGATGCTACTACAAGCCTCAGGTTTAGTACTGGTGGCAAATGTCTGTCTTGTCAAAATGTTCTTAAGATATTAATAAGCCATTCATCATTAAAAATTCAAATGAATGTATTAAATGTATTTGATGAATAATTTTGTCTATACAATATAAAAAATCATTTAACTTACTTACTTTGTGTGACAGTCAATAAATCCAAAACCAATAATATGACAAAGTACACCTTCACATTCAAAAATCTGGAGCCAGCTAATGTTTTATGTTTTTACTTTAGAAATTACTAATCATAAATTGAACATCAGTATTTTCTTTGTTCAATTTACTGTCAGTCGCCAAATTGCTTAATTACCATATTTGTTCTGGACCCATGACCCATGGCCACGTTTTTAATTTAGGGGAGGCTTCAAACAGTGTTTTTGATTTAATGTCCTATTTATGTATAGTGTTTTTTTTATGAATTACATTACATTTCTACATGGACACCAATGATCTTGACTATGAACTGTGTCCTGTGAGCTGCTGTTTTGACCAGATTTCTTTGGCATGCACTGACTAACCATTGCCATACAAACCCATCTCAGGTAGCAGACGTATGATAGATGTGATGGATGTGAGCACTCAGAAGGGGACAGAGATGTCCATGGCCCAGTGGACACGTTACTACGAGACCCCTCCATCTCAGAGAGAGAAGCTCTATAATGTCATCAGCCTGGAGTTCAGCCACACAAAACTGGAGAACCTGGTCAGGAGACCTGCCACAGTATGTGCACACACTTCATGAAGATCTCATGTTTGTCTTTATCATACATTTTATACAGGCCCCATGCAAATGGAAGCATTTTAGTAGCTACAGCTAGAGATGCACTGATTCGCTTTTTTTACCTCCGATACCGATACTGATATCTGAGGTTTAGTAATCGGCTGATACCGATCTCATACCGATACAGAAAAACAGTGCTGAATTACCTAACAAATGGTATTTCTCAATGTGTGGAAAAGACTGGGGTCATTCTTTTGTGTATCAGACTTGACTAAAAAATTTCTTTTCCTATTTTTTAAACAAATAAAAATATTTATTTAATTCAGCCTTTCTTAGTGCAGGTGAGTGAGTGCGTGCGTGCGCTGTGTCTGTAACCATGTGGTGTGTGAGCGTGTGAACAGGTTGAAATGCGTGTGTCTCACGCCCAATGCGTGAGGCTGGAGAGCTTTGTGGTTGTGTTATAACTTGCCGTTTTGCCACCGCCCCTTGGAACATTTACTGTGCAGGTATTGCAAGTAGCCATCGAGTTTGTAGGCTGAGGTAGTGTGAGAAAGTTCCAGGTAGCCGATCCTTTCGCTCGCTCTATTTTGAAAACAATGTGGTCCACATTATGTGCGCTTCAGCACTGCATGTTGCTTGCGCATGATGGCCCTCACAGCGCCTATAGCATAGCGTTATACTGAATAGATCGGCCCCTATGTATCGGGGCCCAATGTCACCGATACCCAATCTAGAATTTTCTTCAATATCAGGACCGATACCAATACCAATATCGGATCGGTGCATCCCTAGCTACAGTACAGTATTGTTACTGTTCATGCCTCAAAATGGTAGTTTGACATGAAAACCTTTGAACTGAAAGTGTAATTGAATGTTTTCTGTTGGCTCAGAGAAATGGCAAGTGTCTTTCTGTCTGTCTTTTGTTCTTTCTTTTGTTCTTTTTTCTTTCCTTTTCTTTTCTTCCGTCTTGTATTGGTGTGTAGGTAGATCTAATAGACTGGGTGGACAACATGTGGCCTCGTCACCTGAAAGAGAGACAGAGAGACTCAACCAACTCCATCAATGACATGCAGTACCCCAAAGTACAGAAGTATGTTGCTGATGTTCAGTTTTCTCTTGAGTCAAATGTGTTCATAAGATGTGTCTGAATAAATTGCTGAATTCGATATATTTATTTACATCTAATTAATTTAATCTGGGGAAAAAAACCCAACATGGATTTACTTGACTTGACAGTTGAATGTAAATGTTCCTTATGTTCATGTGACACTGCAGATACTGTCTGATGAGTGTCGAGGGCTGCTATACAGACTTTCATATTGACTTTGGAGGGACCTCAGTATGGTACCACATACTGAGAGGAAGCAAGGTGGGGACAGATGGCATTCAGGTAGATTTTGAACTAAGCCCCTGAATGTTGTTCTTAGGCGTTGCAGAACTTAGAATTTATCATTTCAAAATAAATGATTTAAAAATGCGCTGTCCAGAATCTGAGGGGGCATCTTAAATGATTTCTGTTTTACTCTGTACGGTAATCAACTAGAAAGTGAAATCACATCGTTGACTTGTGCAGAGAGCGGAGTGTGTGGTTGAATTGCAGTTGTGTGTTTCCAGGTGTTCTGGCTGATCCCTCCCACACCTCAAAACCTGGAACTATATGAGAACTGGGTGTTGTCAGGGAAACAGGGAGATGTTTTCCTTGGAGATCGAGCATCTGACTGCCAGAGGATTGAACTGAAGCAGGGCTGCACCTTCATCATACCCTCAGGTATCCATTTAACTCTCACACACTTACAGTATATGCTGAAGGACCTCAGTGATGTGACAGAAATACAACATTAATGTGTGTGTTATCCTCAGGTTGGATTCATGCGGTCTACACCCCTGTGGACTCTATGGTTTTTGGAGGAAACTTCCTGCACAGCTTCAACATCCCAATGCAACTTAACATCTGTAATATAGAAGATAGAACGCGGGTAGGTACAAACATACACTTATAAGCTGTAAATGAAAGGCAATGATAGATTTTGTAATGGATAAGTACCTTTTTCAACTCCACTGCAGGTGCCAGTGAAGTTTCGTTACCCCTTCTATTATGAGATGTGCTGGTACGTGTTGGAGCGCTATGTCTTCAGCCTGACCAGGACCTCCTACCTCACACCAGAGTTTCAGAAGCACTCGCTGGGAATTGGTATGAACACAAATCTAGGGGTTGGGTGTACGGAGATATCTGTTCCATTATGGTGTAGATTGTTTGTGCAACTCATTTCCTCTGTCAGGTCTGAATAAGCCGGCCAGCTCAGATCCAGCCAGTGAGCAGGTGAAGGAGGAGCAGGGTGGTGGCAGTGATGAAGAGGCTTCAGAGCAGCAGTCTGACAAGCCTGCAGTTAAAGTTCATCTGACTCCCCTTGAACTGGAAGGATTGTGGAACCTGCTAGGCAAACTGGAGGCTCTACCCTCCAACAAGAAGTGTGTCCCAGCAGGGATACACAATGCCCCGGCACTCATTACACACATCAAGGTGTGTGTGCGTGTGCGTGTGCGTGTGCGTGTGTGTGTGTTATCATTTTGATATTAAATGCTGTCCCGTTAACAGCGTTTGTCCTTTCCCCTGCTTTCCCTCCCACCACTTTTATCTCTGCTGTCCCACAGGCACTACTGAAGGAACATGCCAATGACAATCCCAAACTGTCCTACACAGGAAAGCCCATTATTAAATGGCCAAAAAGAGTAAGAAATTTTCATTTTTAGACACACAGCACATTGGTAATGATATGGTGTATCCTGAAGTACTAAGCCAAAGGCAGTTGGACTTGGCTTGTCTTTCCCTAAGAAATCCATGACCTGAATGACTGGAAAAAAAGATTTTGTTTCCTTTTGATGGTAAAAGAAATACTCATGAAGAACGTTCTGTACTGTATTAACAGCAAATACCATATGGTAAAAGTATATTTCACACCAAACATGGGTGTGAAAATGTACTTTTTTGCTTGCAGCCAAGTTCCATCATTTATCCAATATATGACATATTTGGACCCATTTTGTTTCTTGTTTTCCTGTTCCACTACACAGCCTTCATGGTACCAGCCTCCACCTCTTCCACCACCTCCTCCTCGTCCTAAACTGGCCTCGACTCCTATCATCCCACGACCACAGAAACCGGCTTCCTCAATGTCTGTGCTGAGACGGCGCAGGGTCAGGTAACAAAGTGTGTCTGTGTGTGAGAGAAACAAATTTTGTCATATAAAGGATAAGCTTAAATGTTGTTTTAGTCACTTTAATTTTCAGTCATCTTGTATCAGGTCTATCTTAATTTAGAGCAGAAAATACCAGTTGTTTGAAGCCAACACCAATTATATGACATTTTTTATAATTCACATAATTGGCAAAGGTGTATGAGTTGTTGTCTTCAGTGATCATCCATTTGTTGTTATGTTTAGAAAAAAAATGTAATGCATTTTTTTGTTTCTGCAGGTGTAAGCGCTGTGAAGCTTGTATGAGACCAGAGTGTGGAGACTGTAACTTCTGCAGAGACATGAAGAAGTTTGGAGGACCAGGGAAGCTCAAGCAGACCTGTGTGTTACGACAGTGTCTCTCTGTAAGTAACCCTTAAGAATTTCTTTATTGATACACAGTACTGTGCAAAAGTTTTAGGCAGGTGTGAAAAAATGCTGTAAACTAGAATGCTTTTGTAGGGGAATCAGCTTATTAAACTTCTAATTTAATGTTGCATTCGTTGATAAAATACCAGGGGCACCAACCTTCCTCAGTTAAGAAGGATTTTATTTATTAATTCTTGTAATGCTGATGTAATGATAACAAATGAACCAATAGTAGACCAGTCTGATAATCTGAGGCAGAAACTCTTGATACAGTTTATATCCAGCTCAAAAGGACACTGTCTGACCACGACCTGAATGAAAAGTCTTATTTATTTATTCAAACACAATTATGGATAATGAATAATGAATCATGAATAGTACGACAGAGGATATGGATGATGTGATGTTACACAACTGCAGAGAGAAACTTATGGCGAAACAATGGCAGAATGAGTTTGGCGATAGTGAGAAGTAGTTTTAAGGGAAAAATGCGAATGTAAAGTTAATTTCTTGAATGAATGGTTGAGAGAATTTAAGAAAACTGACAGTATCATAACCTCACGGACTAACTCTTATTCAAACCTGCTTAAGCGTGCCTACTTTGTCAGCGACGCTCCTGTAGATGTCTGCTCCGAACTGACACGAAGGGACTCCAGGTTGTCGTTCGCGGCTCCAATCTGCGCTGCGGTCCAGTGGAAGAACCAAGCAAACCAAGGTTGAGAGCTGATGTTGGACAGGGATGTTTCAGGAGCTGGAACGCCTCCAGTGTCGGTTACAGACAAGGAGTGGCTTCTGATGGTTATTTAACCCGAACCAGCGGACCAGAGCTGACTGCAAGTCTTCCGTTGAGTTGGCGATTGTGTGGCAAGACTTAAGATTAATAATAAGATTGAGGGTCTCTTTAATGGCCAGTCGAACATGTCTCCAAAATTATTATTACCTGACTAGAGTTTAACTAATAAAAATCATGCGGCTTAATGTGGCGAGCAAAAATTAAGGTTTCACGAAGAGGAAAAACTAGAAAAATATGTTTCTGAAGAACAAAATCAAGCTACTTGGCATGACTATGAGCAGCAACAAAAAGACTGTGAAGACAACGAAACGAGACGAAAAACTAGAATAAAACTGAACTGACTAAAAGACAAGACGAACGCAAAAACAGAACAGAACTAAGACTAACAGAAACTAGAATGAGTGTCTGCTGCGCGCTGCAGACAGTATAATCGCCCCAGGGCGTGTCTAATCAGTAGGCCGTCACGCATTTGGGATGGTTTGCGGGCGTGCGACGTTATTTCACCTCATAGAGCAAGAATTAACTAATGATTCAAACGAGGGGCTCCTCTGCTTCTCACTATGGTCAATCAGATATATTTTGAATGATCAATTTTCAATGGCATTTCAACATTGTTCACAACATTCATTCATTCATTCATCTTCTATACCCCTGGTTGGGGGGGGGCTGGAGCCTATCCCAGCTGTCAACAGGCGAGAGGCAGGGTACACCCTGAGCCGGTCGCCAGCCGACTGCAGGGCAACATACACACACACATTCACTCTCACATTCACACCTAGGGACAATTTAGAGTCACCAATTAACCTAATGAGCATGTTTTTGGTCTGTGGGAGGAAGCCGGAGTGCCCGGAGAGAACCGGGAAGAACATGCAAACTTCACACAGAAAGGCCCCGCCTGACCCGGGGATTGAACCGGCAACCTTCTTGCTGTGAGGCACGCGCACTACCTGCTGCGCCACCGTGCCGCCCTGTTCACAACATACGTTAGACAATTCTTATGAGTCGATGACGACATTAAACAATAATCATGATAACAATTGCTAATACTCATCCTAATATACATGATGACTCAGGGTATAAGTAACACAGTCTATCAAAGAAATAAAGAAAGGCAGACTATATTTGCCAAAATGATTATCGCTATTATGGTTACTATTATTATTATTTAGGTGGCACGGTGGAACAAGTGGTAACACTGTCGCCTCACAGCTAGAAGGTCCCGGTTTGAATCCCGCTGTGGGCGCTGGTGGTGTGTCCTCCACCATGCCTTCAGTGCCTGCTGCTCGAGGAAAAGAGGGGCCTTTCTGTGTGGAGTTTGCATGTTTCTCCCCGTGTTCACCTAGGGTATCCTCCATAAAAATACCCCCATTAAAAACATGCAAGAAGATCACCACCTGACCAATGGTGACAAGAGGAACTGGTCCCCGGGCAGCCCACCGCTCCTGGTCTGCCATGGAGGAAGTGTGTGCAGTGATTAATAAAGTGAAAATCTTAATCTTAAATCTTAATCTTAATAACTGTCTCACGTCAAGCATATTCAATCTAACCGCTACGAACCTCTAGATGGCAGTATGGTTCCATGGTAGAAACTCAGACTTTTTAGGAAAACTAAAATTACAGTTTTGTCATTTTATGAGCCAGAAACATGGGGAAAGCATTGATATCACACAGATTATGGGCTTAGTACTGTAAGAACATCAAAATTTGACTCAGACATATAGATTTCGTTATCCTGGTGTGATAGAAAAGAAGGCACACAGACATACAACACAGTTTGCTTCAGGAATGTCTAATTTACAACCTATCAGTATTATCTGTTTTTGTAGGTTCCTCTGGGACCTGGCACTTTTCATTCAGACGATTTTACTGTTCTTATCTCTCATGGGGCTATCAAGAAAGAATTAGCATCTCCATGAGAAACATCCTGGGTGAAAGGTACCCTTTGAAGTAGAACCATCTGTGACTCTTGTTCCCCTGAAAGAATGTGAGAAGTTGTTCTACAGCCAGACATCTTGTCTCAAGTTCACACCTCCCTGTGAACAGTCCAAATGGTCAATAACTCTTAAAAGTTGGGATGTTTACGACTCCATTTCTCCTGAAGGAATACCAAAAAGGGGGAAAGAGGGTCAGTTGCAGGTCAGTTCTGCTACACTTTCAAAAATGTAAGCGTTAACAGTTTATTTTCATCAATTACCAAAATGCAGTGAATGAACAGAAGAGAAATCTAAATCAAATCAATATTTGGTGTGACCACCCTTTGCCTTCAAAACAGTGTCAATTCTTCTAGGTACACTTGCACACAGTTTTTGACGAAACTTGGCTGGTAGGTTGTTCCGAACCTCTTCTGTGAATGTAGGCTTCCTCAAATCCTTCTGTCTCTTCACGTAATCCCAAACAGACTCGATGATGTTGAGATCAGGTCTCTATGGCGGCCATTTCATCACTTCCAGGACTTCTTGTTCTTCTTTACGCTGAAGATAGTTCTTAATGACACTGATTGTATGTTTGGGGTCGTCGTCCTGCAGTAGAATAAATTTGGGGCCAATCATATGCCTCCCTGATGGTATTGCATGATGGATAAGTATCTGCCTGTATCTCTCAGCATTGAGGACACCATTAATTCTGACCAAGTCTCCAACTCCATTTGCAGAAATGCAGCCCCAAACTTGCAAGGAACCTCCACCATGCTTTACTGTTGCCTGCAGACACTCATTATTGTACCGCTCTCCAGCCCTTCAGTGAACAAACTGTCTTCTGCTACAGCCAAATAATTGAAATTTTGACTCGTCAGTCCAGAGCACCTGCTGCCATTTTTCTGCACCCCAGTTCCTATGCTTTTATGCATAGTTGAGTCGCTTGTCCTTGTTTCCATGTCAGAGGTATGGCTTTTTGGCTACAACTCTTCCATGAAGGCCACTTCTGGCCAGACTTCTCCGGACAATAGATAGGTGTACCTGGATCTCACTGGTTTCTGCCAGTTCTTAGCTGATGGCACTGCTGGACATCTTCCAAATTCGAAGGGAAATAAGCTTAATGTGTTTTTCATCTGCTGCACTAAGTTTCCTTGGCCAACCACTGCATCTACGATCCTCAACGTTGCCCATTTCTTTGTGCTTCTTCAAAAGAGCTTGAACATCATATCTTTAAATCCCAGTCTGCTTTGAAACCTTTGTCTGGGAGAGACCTTGCTGACGCAGTATAACTACCTTGTGTCTTGTTGCTGTTCTCCGTCTTGCCATGGTGTATGACCTGTGACATGAAACTGTCTTCCACAACCTCACCTTGTTAGCAGAGTTTGGCTGTTCTTCACTCAGTTTTCAGGCTCCTACACAGGTCTTTCTGTTTCAGTTAATGACTGTTTCAGCCTACATGTGAAGTTGATTATCATTAGCACCTGTTTGGTATAATTGGTTGATTGTACACCTGACTTTAATCCTACAAAATCCATGACTTTGTGCAGGTATACCTGTAAGAATTGATGCTGGTTTGAAGACAAAGGGTAGCAACACCAAATATTGATTCGATTTAGATTTTTCTTTTGTTTGCTTATTTTGCATGTTGCAAATTGATAAAAATAAACAGTTATTATTTAGATTTTTGAAAGCATTCTTTGTTTACAGCATTTTTTCCACACCTGCCTAAAATGTTTGCACAGTACTGTATATTAGATATCTGTTTTGAATCTTCTCCTCTGTCACCCTCCAGCCAGGTCTTCCTCTGTCTGCAGTGTGTGAGATCTGCAAGGAGCCCAATCAGGAGGAAACTGGAGACTCCTCCCTCACTCTGATGGAGTGTTCAAACTGTGCGCAGATAGTCCATCCTGCCTGCCTCACGGTAATACACATACACACACATACACTTAAAATTAATCCCTGTTAACTGTGCAGTGCACTGTATTTTCTGTCAGTCATTTCATTTGAGTGTCTGAATTCTGGGGGTTACATATATGCACATATATTCACAGTGCCCTGACAAATTCCCACAATGGAACAAAAATGGTAGTGTTTATGGAATATGACACCCATATTCTCACAACACAAACTGACATATACCACAGCACTTGCTGTAAGAAGCTCAATCCTCTGATTTAAACGATTAAAGAAGAAAGTGTAACCCTCTAACAGCAAAACATCCAATTACTTCCATCAGAGATTATATTTTTACAGTTTAAAATGCACTGTTTTTTTTACATGCCCATATCATCATGCGCTCTCACTGTCATAAACTTTATTTGTACAATGCGTGCACAATTTTTAGGCAAGTGAGTATCTTGACCTTATCGCCATTTTCATGCATATTTTCCAATTCCAAGCTATATAAACTTGAATGCTAATTGGATTTAAGCATTATCAGGTGGTGTGTATTTGTGTAATGAGTGAGGGTGTGGCCTAAAGTGATCAACACCCTATATCAAGGTGCGCGTAATTATTAGGCAGCTTCTTTACCTCAGACAAAATGGGCCAAAAAAGAGATTTAACAGACTCTCAAAAGTCAAAAATTATCAAATGCCTTTCAGATGGATGCAGCATTTTGAAGAAGATAAGGTATTGAGGCGTGATCACCGAACAATGAAATGTTTTGTTGCAAATAGTCAACAGGGTTGGAAGAAACGTGTGGAGAAAAAAAGACGCAAATTAACTGCTCCAATTAACTCCAGGGACCCATTAATCTCCAGTGTTGCCATATTCCAGAAATGCAACCTACCTGGAGTATCAAGTACAAGGTGTTTGGTGCTCAAAGACATGGCCTAGGTAAGGAAGACTGAAACACCACCACCTCCACTGAACAAGACTCAAAAACATCAGGACTGGGCCAAAGGATATCTGAAGACAGATTTTTCAAAGGTTTTATGGACAGATGAAATGAGAGTGAGCCAAGTCAGGGTTGGGGTCATAAAAAAAAATATCCAAATCTTTGATGATCCTCTGGAGCACCATCAAATCCATCATCTTCAAATGGAAAGAACATGGTACCACAACAAACCTGCCAAGAGAGGGCTGCCCACCAAAACTCACAGACCAGGCAAGGAGGGCATTGATCAGAGAGGCAGCACAGAGACCAAAGGTAACCCTGGTGGATGGTGTTAACTACAGGGATATTCTTGAGCAAAACCTGTTTCAGTCTTCCTGTGTTTTGAGACTGGGACGGAGGTTCACCTTCCAGCAGGACAATGACCCAAAGCATACTGCTACAGCAACACACGAGTGGTTTAAGTGGAAACATTTAAATGTGTTGGAATGGCCTAGTCAAAGTTCAGACCTCAATCCAATTGAGAATCTGTGGTCAGACTTGAAAATTGCTGTTCATAAGAAAAAAACATCCAACATGAAGGGGCTGGAGCAGTTTTACCCTGAGGAATGGGCAAAAATCCCAGTGGCAAGATGTGTCAAGCTCATAGAGACTTATCTCTATGCAAAGCGACTTGCAGCTGTAATTGCCGCCAAAGGTGGCTCTACAAAGTACTGACTTTAGGAGGGTGAATAGTTATGCATGCTGAAGTTTTCTGTTATTTTGTCCTTTTTGTTGTTTGCTTCACAATTTAAAAAAAAATAAAAATAAAGTATCACATCTTCAGAGTTCTAGGCATGCTCCGTAAATGAAATGATGCAAACCCTCTAAACAATCCATTTTAATTCCAGGTTGTGAGGCAACAAAAGATGAAAAATGTCAAGGGGGGTGAATACTTTTGCAAGCCACTGTAGCTGGACCTTTTTGGGTTGAAGATGGGTTTAAAATCTTAAAAAAAAAAAAAACCCTCCCAAACCTGCTGCCAGTTTTTAGAAGATACTTTTGTCAAGCACTGCTTGTACAGGAAAAAGTCTACATCATTCAAGAAGGCCATGATTGTTATGCAGGACAATGCTCTGTCACATGCATCCAAAGAGTAATGACATGGCCCCCTTCCTCACCTGACCTAAACGCTGTTGAGAACTTGTGGGCTCTTCTTAAACGTCAGATTTACAGTGAGGGAAGACAATACACCTCTTTGAACAGCGTTTGGGAGGTTGTGGTTGCTACTGCACAAAAAGTTGATCATCGACAGATCAAGAAACTAAATGAAAAGCTCATGACAATTATTGAAAAGAAGGGTGGCTATATTGGTCACTGAATATTTGATGAAATGTCACAAGTGTTTATTTGTAAATTTCGAGTTGTTTATTTGCTATTCTTATTCTAATAAATGAAAATAAACAAGTGAGATTGGAAAATTTTAGTTTTTCATTTAGTTACATAATAATTATGCACACATAGATATTCTCCCGAGAAAGCCAAATCTCACTTTTCCTTTGATAAATACTCAAGTTTAAGTTTTATTAACATTTGTAATTAAATGAGAGCACTGTATTTGTTTAAAAATAAAATAAATCCTCAGGAATACAACTTTAATAATACACTGCACACAGTGTATAGCAAGAAGTGTAGCTCAAAGTGCTTTACAACAAAGAAATCCCATGCACCAAGTGTTTCTCATAAAAGGATATAGAATTAGCATAAAAATAGGGATAGAAAATTAATGTTAAATAAGATAAACCCATTGAAAACAATAGTAAAAATAAGATACAGTAAATAGAATGCATAAGATGGAAAATAGATGGAAGATGGAAAACCATTGAACAACAATAATAATAATAAAATAAAGTAAAAAACAGAGTACATAGAATGCCTAAAATCAAGTAAAAGACAACATTTTAAAAGATGTACGGCAGTGCATAAGGGCAAGACAAACCACAACATTTTCAACCCTGCATCAGAAAAGCCATAGCTGGTTAAAAGTTTTTCTTGCTTTCTTTTGAAAATATTTAGTGAACTGGCTTCCCTGATATCTAGAGGTAATGCGTTCCAGAGCTTTTGGGCATAACTGACAAAGGCCTCATTACTGATTTTCTTTCAGCGTTTGCTGGAAACCTCCAATAAACCAGCAGCAGGTGACCGCAGTGTTCTTGAAAACAAATAGTTAAGGTATTTAGCAATGTAGCTTCGTGCTAGCCCATTTTTCCTCATTTAACCTCAAGAAATTATTGCTTATCCATTTATTTATTGCCAAAAGACAGTTAGTAATGAAGTCTATAGCTACAGCATCATTTGGTTCAGCACAGGTGTACAGATGTCTGTCATCAGCACAATTATGGAAACATACATCATGCTCTCTGATGATGTTAACAAGTGGCAGAGTGTATAGTCAGAATAGTTATGGACCAAGGCAGCTCCCTTGTACAACTCCAAAACAGATGTCAAGTTTCAGTCTGTGCTATGTTCTAAAGCCTGACTGAAGTTCCTCCAGGATACTATTGTCTTTTATGTAAAGAGTTAATTTTAATGTAAATTATTTCTTCCAGTATCGTACTGATGAATAGAAGGTTGGATATCAGCCTGTAGTTACATTGCCAGTCAATACTGGAGAGTAATATCCTAGAGTTCCCAGCATTCTCTTTAATAATCTTGGATAAGTAATCCTTTCTTGTCATGTAGATGTGTAGCTTTGTTATAGACAGTCATGGCTTCTTCGTGTATAATACAGTGAAATGTGAGTTTTCCTCCATTTTCTTTCAGCTGCTCAACAGATTCTCTTGCTCATATTAACACTGCTGTTGTTTAACTATGGGGAGATTCTGTCAGTCGACCTTTTTTTAACGTTAACTGGACCAACAGCATTTAAAGCAGATAGCATGGACTGCACTCCTGGTACTCCCTCTGACTCCTGGCGAGTGCTGTTAGCTCGTCCGTCTTGTTCGTCAGTGAGCTCACGTTGCCCATGATGAGAGAGGGGAGACATGGCTTATATCTCCTCTTCTCAGTAAGCCTCTTTTGTCTCAACCCAGCTCTTTTCTTCCACTGTTTCTGTCCTCCCCTGCATCCTCTGTGTGTTTTTGTCCAGATTTCAGTGGAGATCTCTGAAACATCTTGGTGGTCGACAGTGAGCACTGATAATTCTGCTTCCAGCTATTAAAATGATGTCTATTCAACCTGGTCAATGTCATTACTCAGTAACTGTGTAGAAAAGGCTACAATCTCTTCTTTCCTGTTTTGTTCAGCTCCAAGTTGTTCTGACTGCTCCTGAAGACCCGCTGTTCCACCTTCCATCTGTACGCAGACTCGTCATTAGATGACTTTGATGACCACTGTGTCGTCTGCAAATGTCAGGAGTTTAACAGACTGGTCTCCTGAAGTGCAGTTATTTGTATAGAGGGAGAAGAGTAGGGGGGAGAGAACACATTCCTGGGGGCTCCAGTGCTGATAGTCCGGGTGCTGGTTGTGATTTTTTCTTTCTTTTCCCAGATAAAGATAGAATGTGTCCTGAAATGACTTCTGTTACAATTTGGTGCTGTATAAATAAAATGTAATTTAATTTATTTTAATTTTGCTCTTTTTGTTTCCTCTCTACTCTTCTTCCTCTGCTTCATCTGTCCCTTTTCTAATAATTTGTCTGCAACTGTCTCTGCAGGTTCAGGGTGAAGGACTGGTGAATAAAGACCTGCCCAGTTGTTGGGAGTGTCCAAAGTGTGTCCAAGGAATCACTGACCCAGAGGTACACAATGTTTTAACACACACACACACACACACACACACACACACACACACGTCTCAGTGTTTTCTTCTTCTTGTATGTACAGTACATATATTGCATACACTGATGTATACACACTTCTTCGTCTCTTTACAAACACTTGCGCTCTCTGTTGAACTCAGCCTTTTAAGCTGGCGTTCACACACACTTGGTGCAGTGTCAAAGTTAATGGGTATTGTGTGTCTCCTGTCTGTTTTCATATTTTTTTTGTTTGTTTTGTTTTTTGGTTGCTTTACTTTCTGTTTTCTTTGAATTTAATTTAACCTCGTCAGTCATCAGGCAGCGATGAATCGTTGGCTGCCGGCCACCAACAGCACATCCGTCCCCACGGCCCCCTGGTCCTCAGGCTGGGCCCCATGCCCTCTGCTACGATAGGGGGTCCTGTGGGTTCCCAGCAGGATGGGGAGGTGGTCCGCTGTGGTTTCTTCCCTCCTCCTCCTCCTCCTCTTCCTTGCTGCTCTTCCTCCTCAGCATCACTTCTGTTGGTGGCGGCCCCTCTGCCTTCTCAGCCAACCAGCTCGAGACTGGTGAGAGGTGCCGCCTATTCTGCGTACATCCATCCGTCTGTCGCGTGCACCCAGCTCTTTTTACCTTTCTGTCTTTTTCAAGAGAACAGGCACAACTCTTGGTGTAAATTTTACTATTAAAATAGTCTTGTTTGTGACACAGTGATTTTCTATTTAAAAGTTCTGTTTTCATAGATACAAGAGTAGTGCCTCTTCTCTCAGACTGTCACCTGTTGTCATTTTGGAACTCCCTTCAACTCTGCTTGGTTTCTGTCCAGTTTTCCCTTCTTTGTACTTTCTAAATGACTTTTCTTATGGCCGATCTTAAGGGGAATTTTTTTGGTCTGTTTGCATTAAATAAGATTTCAGTACCTTTTTGAAAATGCGTCACCTGTATTTGGTACTACTACTGGACACAAGTCTCTCTTTCATTGTCAAAAAGGATGGAAGAGAAGCTGTTGTTCAGTGATCCTCTTCACTTAACTTTCAACTTGAATCCCTGGATGAACTGCCTTAGTGACACTGTTTGTCCCTCCTGTTCAGTGTTTTTTTTTTTTTTTTCCCCCAATCATTGCAGTAACTGGCTGTCTGACTCACTTTGTAGCCAATCAACACTCAGGAGTCAGTGTGTTGGAAAACAGTATAAAGCTTATTAAGACTGTAACCTGAATGTTTGACTTCGCCACAAAATGCTGTTTTTGTTAATGCTTTTTTTTCTTTTTTTTAATGTGAACAGCTCATTTCAAAAATTGTTCGTTATATTTTAATAGTAAAATAAAGCCTATAAAGGGGTTAAGAGTTATCAAGATTAATCAGAACAAGTTTCAGCACCCATGCAACTATTAGCATTTGAGTCTGAGATCATAAGATCAGAAATGACTTTTTACACATTGAACACTGAGAAACTTCTCAAGGCGAGACGACTAATCTCTTCTTGTTAGATACACCGTGAAAACACAGAGGCTAACAGAAAAAGAGGATATTGTACTGGAGTCATAACACCATCAAGCCATGTTTAGGAAAGTAGTTTTAGAAACACGCACAAATGGCAACCAGTGACTGCGTACTGCTGTTAGAAACTGAGTACAGTTAGCTGATACTTTGCTTAATCATCCACCATCAGTCATCAATATACACACACATTATTAGACTGCTAACCATTAATCAAATCCACAACTAACTGCAGTCAATGAATGTCTGAACACCTTATCATACTTTAGCAGTTAGTGTGGGGTTGACAAAACGTTAAAAGAAAATACATATTTGAAGTAAACGGAAGCTCCCTGTGCTGCACCAAACTCCCTTCAACAATGAGATGTCAGTCATTCTTGCCAGTTCAGTATCAATATAATCCATAAAAAAACTGTTTCTGTACAAACTTTACAGATTTTGTCTCCTACTGCCTACAAGCCTCTGTTGGTTAGTTGCTCTGTTTTAGTAGCAGGCAATGGTGCGAATGAGAGAACTGTTTCAAAAATTTCTCACTAAAATATGAACTAGTTGATCTATCAGATACACACTGAAATAAACACACTCATATCACTGTTAAATCCCTGTGTATCATCAGGAAAAAATAGTGTGTTTCCCATGAACGTATCAGAGGATGCATGCCTATTAATATCACTGGAAATTGAATATTACTGAGTGCCGTATACAGATAAGTGTCAAGTATGTAGTTGTGCATGTGGTTTTGAATGAAAATCCACAACTTTCTACCAAGGGCACAATGGCCAGTTCAAGACAGGGCATGTCGAACTGGCTGTGTGGTAGAAGGGGCATTATGACCACACCCCGGGGCATCCACGTCATTGGCCGTGTGGCCACAGTATAACACATGCCCCGCATTCTGTTTGCCTGCTGTTCCCAATGCAGAATGGAAAAAAGTTGTGGAAGGATTTCTGGTCCGTGGTCACAACTGTTGAGCTGGAGTGAGTCCTAAATATTTAGTATAGACATTAGAGACTTTCCTCTGACTAAAGCAATGTCCAAATACTGACCTCATCACTATTGCTTGTTTCACATATTGAAGACACACCATTGCTGTTTTTGTGTCCCACACAACATGTTGAAATATCAATAACAGGAATTATGGGAATATTCTCCTCATTATTTCACTGTAGCTCTGTTATATGCTCAAGCTGTGCAACTTTTCTAAACTGCCCTCTAAAAAGTTATTTTTGTTTCAGGGTCCGTTTTTATTCCTATGACAAATTTACTTAAAATGTGACAAGTTGCTTCCCTTATTGTTAATGACTGGTAAAAATTGTGTGTTTGAGAGCCACTGATTATTTAGTCACAGTCAAAAGTGTTTTGCTCTGGCTTTCAACTGTATAGTGTTCCATGATTGTGGCAAACCACCTTTTTTCCCTTCAGTTTATTGTGGGTTTGGAAATCAGCACAACATAATGGCTTTGGTCCAAAAGCTACTATCATCATTCAAAAACTTTATTAGTGCAAGTCAAGTGTCAGAACATGAGCTCTGATATTTTTTTCTCTTCCTCCAGCAGTCTAAAGGAGACAAAGGTGAAGGCCTTCCAGTGGTGAGTATTTATTGTGGGGACTCTTGCTTTAAATTAAGGTCAGTTAATTTGGTTAATTTAGTTAATTAATTTAATGTCTTTAACAACTTCCTTTTGTGTTTCTGTCCTTCCCTCCATCTTTCCCTGCATGTCCAGAAGCGTAAATCTTCCTCTCTGCTTGATGCTCGTATGGCTAAGATTTTTCGACGACAGAGACACAGCCGTGATGGAGATGACTCTGCCAGTGATGATGATGATGAAGGTTTGTTTGTGATAAAAGGTGAACCTGAAGCACCTTTTCACTGCTTACTGCCTCCCATTGATATTCATTTTGTTACTGATTAATCATATCAGAAAATAGTGTTTTGTTAAAAAAAAAATTGACATACAGATATCTAGTTGTGACTGTGATCACTTAATTCTTACCTTATCGTCTGTCCCATCCACCCATCTCCTCAGCCTCTCAGAGAAGAAAGATGGTGCTCCATGTCCGAGGAGGGGGGCACTCTTCTAGAAGGGGGTTTGGTGCCAACAGGAGAGGCCTAATTAGAGGCTCGGCCCACAGAGGAAGCAGAGGAGGGCTCATGACTCCTGGCTCCTCCTCTGTCCTCAAGCTAAAGCGAGGGATGGGCATGAGGGATGGTGGACGGAGGGTACGAGGGGTAAGGCTGCGGGGAGGTTCCAGGATGCAGCGAAGAGGAGATGAGTCCGAGGAGTCAGATGACGACGATGATGATGAAGAAGAGGAAGAGGAGGAGGAGGACAGTGAAGACAGAGGCAAAGAACGACGACATTGTCGGCGTAAGAGGAGGCACAGGACTGATGAAGATGAAGATGAGGACAGTGAGGAGCAGGAGTTTGACCCTGAAGAGGAGGAGATGGACACACTCGAAGATGAAGAGGAGGAGGAGGAAGTGGAGGAGGAAGGGCGGTGGGATTCAGACCCAGAACCCCCTGTCCTCCTGGTGTCTGATCTGAATGATGACCTGCTGAGTGGTTCCTATCTGACTGTCACTCTTCAGCGCCCCCACAAGGCCAAGAGACAATCTGGTAAGACTTCAAATCCCAGTCCTTACAGTGTAATAAATTTAAATTTAAAAATAAAATTAACATAAAGTATAGTATATGCTCACATAACTGTTCTGTAAAGTAAAAATGAATGAGTTTAACTTCAACAAACATGTAATCACTGCTTAGGCTCCATAGTTCCAAAGCTAGAAGCAGCTATGGGTCCGAGGACAGCTGCAGTGGGTGCTGGTGGTCAACAGGGTTTCATCCAGAGGAAGACAACTCTGTCCAAACCTTCACGACTCAAAAGCGCTGATACAACTGCTGACAACGTAACCCCAAGAGGACCTGGCAGGTAGAGCTAAACACGTGATCAAATTCAGTTTAATCCACAACTACTACTAGTGCTACTACTAGTACTCATGATATAAAATGTTTATTTAAAATGTAGCCTAGAGCAGTTTGAGACACCATGGATTATTTAGACAAAACATGACTGTAAGTCCTATACACATTTACATTGACATCAAAGCATTTGACACCAAAGCAGCCAAAAAACAGCCCAAGACCCACCATCACCCCTTAATGACAAGCCGCGACCCAAATCGAGGAAAGACAGCACTCTGTTGCATAAAAATCCTTTTCAAAATAAAAGCACATGATTTATTTCAACCCACTGAAAACAGGTCCCAGCAGTTGAGAATCACTGCTTTAGACCAGAGGTTCTCAACTGGTCTGGCTTCGGGACTCAACATCACCCCTTAATCATAAGTCCTGACATGAAAGCAACACTCCGCTGCATTGTCTTAGCATGTTTTTTTTTTTTTTCTTTTTTTTGCCCAGGCAAAGGCCCGTGACCCACTGAAAACGGGTCTAGGTTGCAACCCACCAGTTGAGAAACACTGATCTAGATGATAGTAATTGCCAGATTGCTGCATAACATGAAAATTAACATGAAAAAGTATTATTTGGGGATGTATCATTCCACAGAAATGGTAGGTTCAGTATGTCCAGTTCTGTGTCTTTATTATCCCTGTTGATATGTTTTTGATACATAGGGGAGCTTAAGTAAATATGTCAGTGTTACTCCAATTTAGAGTACAAAAAATAGAAACATTTCACTGGTTAATCTTAGTACAGATGTATCATGATGTATACATTATGTCACCTAATAAATAACAAGAAACTGCAGTACAGGTAGGCCAAAGATACAGTATATTTGAGCTCATGGTGTGAATGTGGTGGTGTTATGAAGCTGAGTGATTGGTAGACTAGAAAGGTGCTATATAAATGCAGTCCATTTACCATTTAAAAATCAAATACAAGCTGATATATCATATTTGGATTGGACAAGTATAGCACAGTAGACATGATGACAGTATCAAGAAAATTAAAAATGGACAGTAAATATAGGAGATTCCAGACATGGTGGTAAAATGACATTTTTACAAAGTGTGGACTTGCAACCAATGGTGCTTAAAACTAACCCATTATGGTAGTATCTTAAATGAAAAGGCTCATGGCCAAGATCTATGTACCGTTTTATCTATGTGGCCCCTGGCGTGAAAAGTTCAGGCTCCCCTGAAGTCCTGTAGTCCTCTTTTGCGTTACAACCCTGCTTTGAGCTTGGTTGGGTTTAGTTCTTTAATAAACACACACTTAAAAGTGTCAAGACTCTGCTCTTGCACTCTCTCCTCAGATGTCTGACATATTTGATTTGTTACATAATATGAACCTGGCAGAATGCAAATAACGGGATCATGTGATGTGCCAACCAGACATAGAATTTGATCTAAACTTCACTTAACATCTTTCCTACCTGTGAAAAGCCACCAGGGGTGTATATTATACCTATACTGTCACTAGACAACTTTTTTGCCTGAATTGAAGGCAGGTTGGCACCACTGATTTTCTCAGCAGTCCTTACAGTTTGTTGCAGTCTGTTCTTGTCCTGTATGGTGGATCCCAGAAACCTGAAGGTTTCCACAGTGGAAACAATATTCTAGTGGATGCTGATGGGCGGTGTTGAGGGGCTTCTTCTGAAGTCCACTGTCATCTCAACAGTTTGGAGTGTGTTCAGCTTTAGGTTGTTCTGACTGCACCAGAGGGCCAGCTGTTCGACCTCCCATCTTTATGCAGACCCATTACCATCTCAGATGATGTCGATGACCATTGAGTCATCTGTAAACTTCAGGAATTTAACAGACTGCTCTCCCAGGGTGCAGTCATTGATGTAGAGGAAGAACAGGGGTGAGAGCACACATCCCAGGGGGCTTCAATGCTGATGGTTGCTGGACGTGACCTCACCTGCAGCTTCCTGTCAGTCAGGAAGCTTGTTATCCACTGACAGGTGGAGGGGGGGGCTGGCACAATGAGCTGGGTGAGTTTTGAGTGGAGGATTTCTGGGATGGTCTTGTTAAATGCAGAACTGAAGTCTCTCAAATGATTTCATGACCACAGACATCAGAGCGACTGACCTGTAGTCATTAAATCCAAAGATGGAAGATTTTTTTAGAACCGTTATGACTGAGCTTTTGAATTATGAAAGAACTTCACACAGCTCCAGTGACTTATTGAAAGTCTGTGTGAAGATGGGTGTCTGGTAAGGACAGACTTTTGGACAGGAGGGGCACATGTAATCTGTCTCCTGAAAAGGTGACACACATCCTGTTCACAGATCTTGAGTACTGGTGGAGTGGGGAGCGGTGAGAGTGGTGCAGGGGGGTTGATGTGGGCCTGTCAAACTTGCAGTAGAATGTATTCAGGTTGTTGTCTAGTTGTTCCCAGCTGTGTGTAGGGATGGTCTCGTGTAGTTGGTAATTTCCTGCTGTTTTCTCCACATTGATGGCTGCTTAAGAGACAGAGAGATATGTTTCCCTTAATGTTGTGTAGCAGTTCTCTAATGTACTTGTCTAATTACTGTGCCTTGTGGGACACTTAATGTGCTGTCTGTATTTTTGGCAGTTCGTGCCTGAGAGTCTGGTCAACCAGGTGTTGTAATGCCTCCAGGCCTGAGGTAGGGTGTACACACAAACCAGAATAAATGAGAACACTTGTAGTGAATAAAAGGGTGTACAGTTAATGAATATGGTCCATAGGTGAGGGCTGCATGATTTATTCAACACTGAGACATCAGTACACCAACCTTCATTAATGTAGAAGCAGATTCTGGCTCCCATGGTTTTCCCTGAAAGCTCTGTCATGCGGTTCAATCAGAAAAGGTTAACACCAGTGCCCTAATGCAACTTTCTGGTCCAACTGGACACAGTTGTGTGCGAAAGTCAGGGCACCCCTTTAAAGACAGCATATTTTATATATTAAAAAAATAATATTCATATTTATAGTCTCTCTGGTATATGTGGAAAAAAGACAATATTATCAGGAAACATTCATGCATAGTTACATTTTATTTTATAAATTGAACAAAATTACAAAAATAAAAAACATCATTTTGGCATGTCGGGGCACCCTGAGAGTTTCAAAGTGTCAGATTCTTTTTACAAGCTCAGACCTTTACCAGCTCATTAGTCCTGAAGCATGTGTCAACAATTGTCATTAGGGAACGCCAGCTGTGCCAATTTCAGGGTTTCTTAAATACGGTGACTCCACAAACCTTGTCCAAACACTCAGCAACCATGGGTTCCTCTAAGAAGCTGTGTAAGACAAAATGAAAGTTATTGATGCCCACAATGCCGGGGAGGGCTACAAGAAGATCGCAAAGCGTTTTCAGCTTGCAGTTTCCACGCAAGGTATAAGTAAGAGATGGCAGGTGTGGGGAACTGTGGAGGTCAAGATGAGATCTGGAAGACCAAGGAAACTCTCGGAGAGAACAGCTCGTAGACTGGTCAGAAAGGTAAATCAAAACCCACATTTGACTTCAAAAGACCTGCAGGAAGATTTAGCAGACTCAGGAGTGGTGGTGCATCCTTCCACTGTGCAGCGATACTTGCACAAACAAGACCTTCATGTAAGAGTCTGCAGAAGAAAACCTTAGCTGCGTCCTCATCACAAAATACAACGTCAAAAATATGCAACAGAACATCTACAGAAGCCTGATGACTTTTGGAAATAAGTGCTGTGGACTGATGCAGTTAAAATAGAACTCTTTGGCCACAATAAGCTATGGTATGTTTGGAGAAAAAAAGCAGCAGCATTTCATGAAAAGAACACCTTGCCAACTGTTAAATAAGGGGTGGATCCATCATACTTTGGGGTTGTGTTGCAGCCAGTGGGACAGGAAGCATTGCTTGGGTGGAGGGATGAATGGATTCCATTAAATACCAGCAAATTCTGGAGGCAAATACCACAGCATCTGTAAAAAAGCTGAAGCTGAAAAGAGGATGGCTTCTACAACAGGATAATGATCCTAAACATACCTCAAGATCCACCATGGACTACCTCAAGAAAAGCAAGCTGAAGGTTTTGGAATGGCCTTCACAGTCTCCAGACTTAAACATCATTGAAAATCTGTGGGTAGATCTTAAAAGAGCTGTGCATGCAAGACGACCCAAGAATATTGCAGAACTGGAAGCCTTTTGCAAGGAAGAATGGGGGAAAATCCCAAATAATAGAATCGAGAGACTTGTAGTTGGCTATAAAAAGCGTTTAAAAGCTGTGATATCTGCCAGAGGGGGTCACTGTAGGGTGCCCCGACTTTTGCACATGCCAAAATTATGTTTTTTATTTTTGTAATTTTGTTCAATTTATTAATTTAAATTGTAACTGTGCATTAGTGTTTCCTGATAATATTGTCTTTTTTCCCATATACCAGAGAGACTGTAAATATGAATATTAATTTTTTAATATGTAAAATATGCTGTTTTTAAAGGGGTGCCCTGACTTTCGCACACAACTGTAGGTGCTACAAGTTGATAAAGGTCGATAAAGGTTTTTTTTTTTTCTTAAGAGAACAAGGTGTTCAGTAAAGAGCTTGGTCTTTATTTTTCTAAAGATCACAAGGGACTTTGCAGAACGAATGGAATGCAATGCAACGAATGGATGCAACACAATGTCTGGTGTATGCTCACTGAGCCCAGCTTCAATAAAGGCCACGGCGGCAGATCTGCAAAAGTCTTGTTTATTGCGTTTACGAGCTCATCCATCTTATTTGTCAGAACACATACATTGGCCAGATGTAAAGACGGGAGTGCTGTATGAAATCCCTGCCCTCTCACCTTAACAAGCACACCAACTCGCTTTCCCCGTCTGTGTCTCTTATAAATCCCATGCAGAGCTGCTGCTCCTCCAACAAAGTTCAGAAAAGCTTCCCAGTTTAATGAAAAGTGGAGAAAAAGTCTGACCAGTAGATTTGCTGATGTTTAACATTTCCTCCCAACTGTGTATTGTATCAGAGAGTTACAGCTTAAAATGTGCAAATACCAGAGAGCATAGCACCCAGGTGGCCATCCGCAGTGCCATCTTGCCATTAAGAAATGGCAGAATGTGAAGATTGCTGGACTGATAGAAGATGCAGAAGGAAAAACACTGATTTATTTGAAAAATGCAAACCAGATGTCCTGAATATACAAAAGGATGAATCCCAGATTAAGACAAGCCACTGCATGGGACCATGGACAATACTTGCTGGTAAGGGGGGACGCAGGGGCTGTCCTGATGATATGCAGCAAGAAGCAGGCATAATAATTACCAAGGTTGGAAACGTGTGGTATCAGGATGGAATTCAATTTCAATTTCAATTTTATTTGTATAGCGCCAAATCACGACAGACGTTGTCTCAGCACACTTTCCATATAGAGCCGGTACAGGCCAAACTCTTTTATCTACAGAGACCCAACAGTGGCGAGGAAAAACTTCCTTTTAACAGGCAGAAACCTCAGGCAGAACCAGGCTCTGGGTGGGCAGCCATCTGCCTCAAGGGGTTGGGTGAGAGAGAGAGAGAGCGAGAGACCGACAGACAGAGAGAGACAGACAGAAATGCAATCACAGTAACAATGACAGTGGATGTAATAACAGTAGTAGCAGTTGCAGTGGATGTCAGGCAGGGCCTGGGCAGGAGACGTAGCTGTAATCCACGATCCAGATTCAGCCACTATCGATGGGAACCTGCAAGACGACAAAGCACAGAGACTCCGGGGAAGAAGCTAAGTCAGTAACACGCTGTGGTAGGACATGAAAGTGTGCAGATGGAGAGGGAGAGAAGAACAAGGGAGCTCAGTCTATCTTTGGAGGTCCCCCGACAGTCGAATCCTATAGCAGCATAACTAGGGGCTGGTCCAGGGCAAGCCTGAACTAACCCTAACTAAATGATTTATCAAAAAGGAAAGTTTTAAGCCTACTCTTAAATGTAGAGACAGTGTCTGCCTCTCAGTCAAAGACTAGAAGATGGTTCCACAGGAGAGGAGCTTGATAGCTAAATGCTCTGGCTCCTGTTCTGCTTTTGGAGGCTTTACGAACCATAAGTAGACCTGCATTCTGGGAATGCAGTGTTCTAGTGGAGTAATAAGGTGCTATGAGCTCTTTAAGATAAGAAGGTGCCTGGCCATTTATGGCTTTGTAAGTAAGGAGGAGAATTTTAAATTCTATTCTAAATTTTACAGGGAACCAGTGCAGAGTGGCTAATATCGGAGAAATATGATCTCTCTTCCTCGTTTTTAGACACATGCTACAGCGTTCTGGAGCAACTGGAGCATATTCAGCAACGAATTTGGGCAGCCTGATCGTAAGGAATTGCAGTAATTTAGCCTGGAAGTTACAAATGCATGGACTAGTTTTTCTGCATTGTTTTGAGACCGGATGTGCCTGATTCTTGCAATGTTACATAGGTGAAAAAAGGCAGTCCTTGAAATTTGTTTTACATGGGAGTGAAGGGACATGTCCTGATCAAAGATAACTCCCAGATTCTTTACAGTGGTGCTGGATGCCATCCATAACTGCTATATCATCAGAAAGTGAGTTTCTAAGGTGTTTAGGGCCTAGTACTATAACTTCAGTTTTGTCCGAGTGTAGCATCGGAAAATTGCAGATCATCCAGGTCTTTATGTCCTGAAGACATAGTTGATTCAGTCACATCAGGACACATCCAGGACAGCGTGTCAACAAAATCTGTAATGGGATTCTCTACAGTCAATGTAATCCTGTGCATCAAAGTCTATCTATCAGCGCCTTGTATGGAAGCTGGTACAGAGTCAATGAATTGTGCATTCTCACATATTTGATGCAGCATTTCAATCTGTTTCTCACAATCTACAAGCCAGGTTTGTTTAATTTTACCTGGCAAGTAAAACACCACTAACATAAGCCACCCTGTCAAATTCAAGAGTGTGTTGGTCAACCCCTTTAGTTGCCACAAACACGGCTGGAAAATATCTTATTGCCTCATCAAAATCACCCAGTATAGTTGCCACAAAGACAGCTCGAAATAGTAGTCAGCTCCTTTATCCACTGCTTCATTAGGGTCCGGTGGTGGTCACTTGGAAAAGAGAAACGGCTGAGGCCAGTCCTCCGGTAAGCACGTTGGTTAGCTGTGATGTCTTCCCAGTTGGTGATGTTGGTGGTGGCTGAAGCTAGCTTGCACCCATGCTAAAAACAGGCAGGGGTTTTGCTTGCAGCAAAATCCACATGTGACATGCCTGACCAGCAGATTTAAAGCTTAAGACCTGACCATTCGATAGATGTAGTTTTTTGTACACTTTGTACACAGGAACTGAAACTGCTGTTTCAGTGTTTCAGGGGTGTTAAAACTGCTCAAAAATGTCAGTTCTTGCCAGAGCTTCTGACCCATTGGCAGAATGCTGGCACATGGTACACCTGACTGAGACTAGACTAATCAAGTGTCCATTTGTCTCATCTAGGCTTGACTACTGTAAAACACTTACCTAAATCAACTAACAAACTACAACTTGTAGAAAGTTAAGTCAGTGAATGACTGTCAAGTCAGCAGTCTTCATGATCCATGATTGCTGTAGTGTGTACTGAACCTGACTGAGAGATTCAGTGTATTTATACTAGAGGTCGACGGATATGGATTTTTCAGGGCCGATACCAATTATTAATAATCAAGCGAAACCGATAGCCGATATTTAGAACCGATATTCGTTTGCAGCAAAAATGAAAATTTTGGTGTCAAAATTAAGAGTAACACACCTGGTATTAGAATGAATACAGTATACTGTTTGTTTTGTGTACACTGAAAAAAGACCTTAACTTCACAAACACAAAATCTTAATTAAAATGCCTTTAAGTTTAATTATTTTTAAAACAAAAAGTACAGGGGCCTTTCTCCTCACTCAAATGAATAAATAAATAAATAAATAAAATAGCTCCCTGAATTTTTGATCAACAAAATAAACTGAACTGAACAGTTCTGAAATTTGGGTCTGAGTTAATATTCCCAGTTCAGTAGCACCAGATCGTGGTGCAGAAAGCAGAGCTGCTCAGCGTGCTCTCCTGTTTGGTGGCTTCTCTTCTTATCATAAAGTGCAGAGACTTCACTGAAGACTTGCTGGCTTGGCACAGAAGAGGGTGGTGCACAGAGAAATTTTCTTGCTTGTAAGGCAAGAAGCTGGAAACGCCCTTGTGGAAACGTGTTTCCACCACTGTAGTGGATCTCCCTTACGCCTGTCTATGACTGGCTCCTTGAGGTACAGGTTCAGCTAATGATGTCTTATGTTCTCTCTCTCTCTCAGGTGCATCTGATCCAGCCTGTTTCAGAGCAAACCAATAAAGAGGGTGGCAGGAACCTTGGTTCACTACATTTATTTGTTAGCTTTAGTAGTTACTTTTCCGATTAAAATTTTTACATAAAACAGCATAATGAGTAAATAAAGAATTAAACTTTCAGAGGTTCCCAGAGTTTTTCACTTACAGTTCCTTATTTATTATTATATTTATTTATATATATTTCGAGAAATAAAGGCATATTCTGAATCTCAGGACAGTAGGCTAGATGTAAACTCTTGTGCTTATACTGTATGTCGTATTACACAAATAAGAATAAGGCACTTAGCAACTGTAAATGCAAACAATAAAGGCTTCATTACACATGCGCGTTGTAGACGCGACGGTAAATTTATTGATTAAAAATAAAACACGCTGAGAATCATCTCCTCGACGTGTGCTCTCTGCCTGACTCATATCCTGGACTTTACGAGTGACAGGCAAAAAGACGATCAGTTAACACCAGTAGTTAAGTTGCTGCACCATAGTGTAGTGAGAGCACTGAGGGAGAGGTGATTCTAAACAAACAAGGACACGTTAGCGTGTAGTACTGTTAAAATTATAGGCTATATTCACCTCCGCTGTTGTTTATTGATAAACCAGGAGCCACCCCACGGGCTGAGACATGTTAGGAGATTTATTATTCCCACAAAGAATTGGTAACCGAAAGGGCCTATATTGTTATTTTGCATTTGGCCCCAGCTATAAAGTGGTTGAGGCAATTATAATGTAGCGGTGGGTCATCATGAAATATGCCTTCTTGAAGTTGTGAACAGTTTCATCTCCAGAGCTAAACAGCGGACTTCAACAGGTTTTCCTCCCTTATACTTGCTATAGTCTACCTACCAGTATGTCGTTATGTCTTCTTTTTTTTTTTTTTTTTTTAGTAGTAAGTAAGGAGCTTCAGGTCATGTTCACTTGGTTACATCTTTTTTTTGTTTGGTGCGTGACACTATTTATCTTGCAAAGTCGTATGCTTGATGTGATTAGACAAGTAGGTCAGTGAAATGTCAACTCTGGGCTTGCATGTTATCACTGAACTTGATCATAAGGTTGTGGTATTTTTAAAACTTCATCATTGAGGGTTTTTCTTACAACTTCGACTGACTCTGTTGCCTTACCTCTGCTGGAGCAGTTGTTTGCTTTATCTGTGGCACTGCATGTAGAGGCTTTAGTGTTGATGGGCTGTCACTGACTCACTTGTGCCATGTAGCCAATCCGTGAGGGCTGTGGGAGGGACATTGTTACGCAGCCAAAAGTGGTGACTTCAGGTGGAGAGACGGCTGTATCAGAGCCAAAGGAGCGCGTTTTAAAATACATTAGTTCATTTTATTGGTTATCGGTGGAAAAAACGGCCGATGATTATTATTGAAAAAATGCCGAATATCGGCCGATAATCGGTTGATCCCTAATTTGTACTGCAGAAATAGTGATTTACTCAAACTTGAAATGGAATATTCTAATATTTTGATATAAGTTTTTTCTATTTTTTTGAGCTGTAGGCCATAACTATCAAAATTAAAATAACAGATGCTTGAAACATTTTACATGTACTTTTACATGTAATGAGTCTAAAATCTATACAGTTTTGACTTTCTGAAATGACTGACAAAAAATATTGGACTAATTCATTGAGATGTACCTGTATATATGTTTTGCTAATGCTGCTTTTTACTATTTTGAGGGTATGTACTATGTCAAATATTCCATTTGTAATGCTTTGTATATAGTTTGGTTCAGTTCTTTAATTTTTTGTGTGTTTTGCTGATGCTGTTCATCACTGTTTTTATTATATGTACAGTCCTTTATGGCACGCTTTGTGATATTGGGCTATAATAGACTTTGATTTTATTTGCTTCATGGGAAACTGTACTGAACATCATGAACTGACGTGCACTGTTAGTGAACTATTTTTTGACAGTTGAGTAACAATTTATCCAAATATGAGTGTCTTATGTATGCATGTGACATCATTAACCTAAACACCACATCTCGTAGGCCACGTCTGCGGGGTAGCCATGGCAGCAAAGGCACTAGAGATGGCTCTGTGTCCTCTTCAGAGGAGGAGGAAGCTGTCACTCCTACTGCACCCTCCTCGCTGTCTCCTCCATCCCTGCTGTCTCTGCCATCCTTTAAGGACGTGGGCAATGAGAGAGGAGGGGAGAAGGAGGTTTGGGTGTCTGTGTTCAGATACCTGAACAGAGCTGAGCTGCTGGCCTGCATGACTGTCTGTAAGGCCTGGTACAAGTGGTAAGTCACATTCTTTTTTTTTCTACAATTAAAACACTCCTCAACCTACAGTATGTGTTTGAGTCTTTGAGTTGACCTTGGTTTTGTTTTTTGTTTTTGTTTTTTTTGTGAACAAGAAACAGAGCTCTGACACAGCTAATCATATATCACTGTCCTGTGCAGGAGCTGTGACAAGCGTTTGTGGAGCCACGTCGACGTGAGTCGATGCAGCCCACTCACTAACCAGGCCCTGGCAGGCATCATCAAACGTCAGCCTGCATCTCTGGACCTGTCCTGGACCCTCCTGGCCAAGAGACAACTCAACTGTCTCCTTACCAGGCTCCCAGGTACAAACATTCACACACACACACATACACACACACACAAATCCCCCACAAATCCCCCCTGTCTCATTACACCTCCTCTCTCTGTTCTGTTTCACTGTGTATGTCTCCAGGTCTGAGGGAGTTGAGGGTGACTGGTCTGTCCTGGTCCTGTCTGTCAGCACTGGTCTCTCCCACTCTGCCCTACCTGCGGCTGTTGGATCTGCGCTGGTGTGAAGGCATTAAAGATGCCCAGATTAAAGAGATCATCAGCCCGCCTGGTTAGTCACAGCAGAAATGAGCAGAATCAAAGCTCAGTGACTGTATACTTGGGGCTGTCTTTTTGTGTCAGTGAAGTGTTAATTTCCTGACTGAGGTTATTTCCAGTTTCATTTCTTAGTGGTTTGTCATGTGCCACAGTGTGGGGAATGGTATTATAAAGGGTACGGTGATGCCACTCCAGTGATGTACTGCCATTCTGGTGTCAAGAGTCAGTGTGTCTGACACGTGGCAATCTGTGTATTTTGGTTAGTCTACTTGGTGAAGGCACATCCATATAAACCTACCTGAAATCACACAAAATGCTTTTATTCACATTTTGCTTGTCTTTCCGCTTTCATTTTTTGTTTTTCAACCACCTGATGTGTGATCACACAGGGAAAAACGTTATTTTGATCATGGCATAAATGCCAGCATGCAGAATAAAGATTAGTGATTGACATGATATGGTTACATTAGACAGTCTTGTTACCAAACAATTAACAACTAATTTATTTGTGGATCATTACAAGATGCTGATAATGTGTATATGAAGATTAACGAGGCAAATATTCATGTTAGCAACTATTTTTGCAAGTAAAATAGTATAGTATAACATAGTAAAGAAATTCAGAAATTAAGAATACAACATGAGAAAGCTGGACTGCACATTAAATAATACCTTCATTTTATTCATGGCACTATGGCATTTAACTGCAGGTGGTTATTGTATGGATCATTGTCATGACAAATCAGGCACTAATACATGCAGAAAGCATGATGACAGAAGGCTCCTCAACGTCCAATGTCACTGTCCAACAAGTTTCCTTTGAGGAAAACTGTCGGTCCATCATGACATGGACAGCTCTGTCTTTAAAGGGAATGAAAGGAAAACTTCACTAAAATCATGCCTGTAATCTCCATACTGACCTTTCTAGCTCAAGTGACCTTTTCTTCTATCTGTCTGTCTCTGTAGGTTCAGAGTCATCTCGCAGCAGACTGAGAAACATGGTGACGCTGCGTCTGTCTGGTCTGGATATTAATGAGTCCACACTGAGGCTGCTGCAGCGCCACCTGCCCCAGCTCGAGAGGCTGGACCTGGCTCACTGCAAAGATATAACAGACTCATCCATTGCTCTGCTGGCAACAGCAGGGACGCACACTCGCAACAACCTTACTGAACTCACGTTGGCAGGTTGGTGTTTGAGTATAGTCATGCTCTCACTTCAGATTCAGAAAATCCTTATTGATCCCTGCAGGAAAACTGCTTTGTTGCAGTACAAGTTGCTCAACATATACTTAGAAGGATGCAATACTTAAGCAAAAAAAAAAAAAAAAAAGAAAAAAACATAAAAAAAAAAAAATACAAAAGTCACACTATATAGATGACATAGCCATTCATTCATCTTCTATACCCCGACTATCCCTTTCGGGGTTGGGGGTGCTGAAGTCTATCCCAGCTGTCAACGGGCGAGAGGCGGGGTACACCCTGAACTGGTCGCCAGTCGATTGCAGGGCAACATATATAGACATACGACCATTCACACTCACAGTCACACCTACGGACAATTTTAAGTCAGCAATTCACCAATTAACCTAATGAGCATGTTTTTGGTCTGTGGGAGGAAGCCGGAGTGCCCGGAGAGAACCCACACATGCACGGGAAGAATAAATTTCACACAGAAAGGCCCCGCCCGACCGGGGATCGAACTGGCGAGCTTCTTGCTTCTTACACGAGCACTACCTGCTGCGCCACCGTGCCGCCCGACATAGCCATAATACCAATAATAATAATAAACTGTCTACCACCTTCTGGTACTAGACACATTGCCCCCCCCCCCCCCATGCATCCAACAACTGTAGAGTCATTTGATAACTTCTGTAGGTGGCAGGTCACTGCGTCATACCTGAAGTCAGCAGTGCACAGGGTGAATAGATAAGATGACAGGACAATCTGGAGACCAAGTGTTGGAGCCATTTTTTTAGGAACATGTTGCAGTACTCAGTCCACACAGTGACTTTCATTGTTAGTAGTAATTATAGCCAGTACTGCTCACCACTGTGTCTGACACACAGTTCTGGAGTTGCACATGCTGTGGTTGTCCAGTCAGTCTATCTAAAATGAACAAAAGATAAACTGGGAGAATGTGACTCCTGAAATCGATGTGAGTGAGCAATCTGCTTCAGAGAAAACCAATTGCTCTGTTTGAGTTGTTGGAACTCCATATTCACTCTACTCACTGTTTTATGGTGGGGTTGCAGAGTCATGCTTTTTTTACCTCATAAACCATCTGGTTGAGCACAGACAAACCACACAACAGCAAAGTTTCATTTAGGATGACAGCAGTTCCTGATCTCTGCATCTGTCTGTCTCTGTATGTCCAGGTTGTAGTGAGCTGACAGATGGCTGTCTGTCCTACCTGAAACGTCTCTCGTCTCTGACTCTGCTGGATCTCAGAGGATGTAAGAGCATCAGTAGACGAGCCTGTGACGCCTTCATTTCTGACCTGTCCCACGTCGCCCTCTACTGTATGATGGAGGAGAAGCTCATCCAGCGCATAGACTGACAAACATCTTATTACAACACACGCTGTTACAGCTGCAAGGGGGAAGAATAAATATTTTGTCAGATTTATTTTTTTTATATGCTCAATGTTTTGTCTATCTTGCCCTTCGCAACATGAGGAACACCAAACCTGGAGTTAGTCCTGTTAGAAACACTAAACCAAAGTGGCTGTCCTTTAGAACCCAAAGGAAACCACTCCAGAGCTCCTAAAATATCATTGTCTTCAGTTTCAACATGTGAATAAAGACCTCTTAGGATTTGTGGGAAGTTGTATTTTTTCACTGTTGATGGGGCTAGGCTAACATTTTTCTCCTTACTTCTAGTCTTTGTGCTAAGCAGGCTAAAATTCAACATTCAAATTTATCAACTCGATCCTCCCAACAAGCTTTTCTCCCAAAATGTCTGAATATTTCTTTAAAAAGTCTTAATTCACATTGTCTCTAAAGATTTTTGTGACTTCTCAAAGATTCACACTCTCTTTTCATTGCTAGTATGTACATAATGTTAATTGGTTAAATGTGAAAACACTATTTACTATAAGGAGCACTGCTTGTAAGTAAAGATATGGGAAATCTTGAAAACAGCAAGTGTTAATGTGATATTGTTTCAAGTTCAGATTCCCTCTGTTTTTTACTTGTACACTTTTTTTTTTTCCCAGAGGTGTCAAAATGTGATTTGCTCAACTTTCAATTCATAGTAAGTGCTCAGCAATTAAAGCATTATGTTTACCACATACAAACCTATGAAGTATAATGTACTGTGGGGCTGCCTTCTCCATGGTAGTGTGAGATGGACCAACTAACCTCAGCACCTGTGTCTATCTTAAAACTGACTGTGGTTTCTGGACTGTGTAAGTAACATTGCATACTATTGGTCTGTACCTGGGGCGGCACGGTGGAGCAGCAGGTAGTGCGCGTGCCTCACAGCAAGAAGGTTCGATCCCCGGTTCGATCCCCGGATTGGGCGGGGCCCTTCTGTGTGAAGCTTGCATGTTCTTCCTGGTTGTATGTATGTTGCCCTGCAGTCGGCTGGCGACCGGCTCTCGCCCGTCGACAGCTGGGATAGGCCCCCCACCCCCGGTATAGAAGAATGAATGGTCTGTACCTGCATCTGCTGTGACAAGGAACCAAGGATGTGCCATTACAGTTCCTGTCTGTTTCTAATACATGCTCTTCTTCAGCTGATTTCACATTTTACTGCAGTGTCCTTTTTTCTCATATGTATGTCACATCTGTGGTAGGACACTTCCATTTTTCATGGCCAGGAGATTTTCCACATCAGTGGCATGGCTGGTGATCATAACATTTTTGCAGTGATTTACAATATGTGCATTCAGCCATTGCAACAGTCATGAAAGTACATCACCTTCATCAAATATGCTGAACTGTTTCAAGAGGTTTATTTTTCTTTTTAATACAGGCCAAGGTGCATCTGAACAGGTTAAGTAGATTTGATGATCTGGATGACTGAGAATCTTCACAAATGTTTGTTTTCAGACTGGGATGGAATTTGTGCAGCTGTTGGCCTGATGTCAACAGGGAGCTTGTTCCACCATTTTAGTAGCCACTGGTAGGCAGTGCAGAGTGTGAAAGAACTGTCCATGACAGTTTAGACTGCTACATTCTGGATGAGTTGCAGAGGTTGGATAGCACATGCAGGCACACCTGCCAGGAGCAAGTTGCAGTAGTCTAGACATGACCCTGAACCAGAAACTGCACCACCTCAGACATGTCCTAAGCTGCTGTCAAGCATAAAATCTGTAGGAGTGGGTTGTCACAACGACACAGTGAAGGACAGCCAGTCATCCAAAAATATATAGTATGTACATACAGAAATTCATTCACTCTGATAGTGTTAATTCAGCAGAACCCTGCACCAATGACAATGCCCAATCCTTAATTGGACTGGGCAAGATTCATCCAGTCGCTTCAAAGTCAACATTTAACATCATTATTAAACCTGTATTAATTTAGACCTCTGAAAAGCCTTGTTGTCTCCACTGTGGGATTGAATACCAACAATGTCTGCATATAAGGTAAGCGAGACAGTGTTTTTTTGTGATTTGTGTGAACTTACCCTTTCTCTATCAACAGCTTTGTTGGTGTTATTTAAAAATCCTTAAAAAGACGCATGTTCCAATCTCAACTTTTATTACAAACCAAAAATTCTTTTACATCTATGAAGTAACACAAGTGCAAAGTGTTTGAGTCATCCATTTGCGCCTGTGCTCATCTTGTTTCATCAGTATGGTATGTGCTGAAACTGACATGTTTCTGTCTGTCTAGTAGCTCTTGGTGGTCTCGTATGTATCTGGAAAAGGGAGGCTGACGTGTCCACTTCCAGCCACTAGAGGCAGGATTCCAGCATTGGGAACAACATTCCATGACAATGTCAGAGTGATGTTCTTATTAGCCCTGCAGAGGAGACGGACATGACAGTTAGCACTTCAGAATTTATACTAATGTTCACAAGCTGGACATTGCCAATCTTGCTCTTGAAGTTCATTTTACATGTCATGAGGAGGTTGACTCCTGTGTAAGAAGCCTGTGTAAACAGTGGTATAATGTGTTGTGTGTCTGGACGAGCTTTCTGTCTGAGAAAATAACTGATGAAGTTTTAGTATTGTTATCCACTTTCACTCAGCTTGGGCAGAGTTAAGTCTGCATTTTCCATATGTAGCATAAATGAACTTGTATTTCATTGTGTAATGCTGCGTTGTAGAATGGCAAATAAATTAACCTTGAAGGAGTAGACGGGTGCTCGGGTAGCAGATTTTAATTAAGCAGAAGTGCGGGGGCTGGGCATTCAAATTGTTTTAAAAATCAAAGACTAATTAGCCTATTACTGTACAATTTCTCAAAAAATTGACTCAAAAAATGGAAAATCTACAATGAATCAGAAATACACAGGATGAGGTGTTAGTTGTCCTATTGTGCCAATAGGTGAGCACTTACACAGGAGTTATTAGGAATGGTAGACAACAACAGATCAACAGATGGGGTTCTCCAGACTAACAGGCATGGGGCACATCTTCAGTCGTGATCACTGTTTCATTTTGGCCTTTCATCACTATACACCCTCCTCAAGGTGGCCTGGTACAGGCTGATCAGGCCTCAGCATGTGTCCATGCTCAGTCGCACCGAAGTTCAACCTGTCGCTGAGAGGTTGACGGGAGTTCTTATATAGATGCTCTTCCAGCCCCTGCTTTACATGGTAGTTTGGTAGTTCCCGTGGTTTATGCCTAAGTTTTTTGGGCCCAGTCTAGGTCATTATACTTGAGCTAGCCGCGCTGTTGTACTTCCACTGCTAACTTGATAACTACACTTCAGTAGAAAATGCTCTCAGACCTCTGCCAAGAAGGCTGTTCACTCAAACAGTTTAGATAGTCTGTGTGCTGTCCATGTCTTTTTTTATTATTATTTAAAAATTTGTAATTATTTATAAATTAGTTTTTCACCATGTGAGAGAATAGATGTGTGGTGTGTGAGCATGTGAAAAGTAGGCCATCAACTGCAGGAGTCAGCAGCTCCTCTGGCAGCAGCAGCCTCTCCCTCTCTGCACCAGACAGGCAGGAGTGACAATGAGTAAATTTAGTTTGGAGTGAGATCAAATATCGGTGAAGTTGGTGCATTGTATGAGTAGACATTCTTTGACACTACCCACTGCAGGAGTCGGGTCATAATAATTTCAAGTTAGTAATCATTGTCAATGATGAGTAAGTATGGTTGATCAGCATACTTGCCAACCTCTAGACATCATAGCTTATATCAGGAGACCAAACCTAACCAGGGTATCTCGGGAAATTACTCAATTTCATTCATGATTTTGCACAGGCATACTGTCCCAATAATAAACTATTATTGGGAATTGCAATAAAATTTGAGAGCAACAGAGTGTCCCCATCCTATAACCATAGTGACTCAACTGTCACTCTTGCCTGCCAGCGCATAGTGCAAAGGAGAGGGAGGGATGCTGGTGCCAGCGGGGTGTTGTCCTCTTTTTGTCTGACCCATTCAGGATTCAGGATTCCTTTATTGATCCCTGAGGGGAAATTGTTTATATCTATATCTATCTATCTATCTATCTATAGAGAGAGACATATATAGATCTCTCTCTCTCGCTCTCTGTCTGTCTGTGTGTGTGTGTGTGTCATATTATCAGGTTATTATAGCTAAGAACATGCAAACAGTATATTCATGTTGTAGCTGGTTGAGATGGTGCTCAGTTTTTGTAAACTGCTGGGTCGTTGAATCCTTACGTATCATTTCATGCACTAATGATAGGTTGTGTAAAATCTGAAAGGTAATTAGCAACTATAATTAAATAATAGTAACTAATTAAGTGAAGTAAATGGAACAATATTTCTCTATAATAAGAAAAAATAGCTGAAAATTGAAATGTTAAGTTAAGTACAAGTACAACAAAATTTTGTACTTTTCATTCAAGGTGCCAAAAGATTAAACCAATAAGATGTGGGTGACTCTTGACACTGTCAGGTCAAATTTCTATAACAAATAGGCAATAGGCAGATAACCATGAAATATACATTGAAAGCTATGCGCTATGTGTGTGTATTTGCCTGTGTTCATGCATGTCTAACCTGAGCCCATTTCCGTCATCAAAGAAGAAGTATTTGGACTTCATGTCTCTGAGGTTCAGTTTGGTGTTTTCACCTCGAAGGACAATCTTATCCCACAGTACCACCTGGTTTAGGGACTGACACATACACACAGTTTGTCAGTGACAATATCCACTAATCAATTCCATACTATATTACATATTTTGACATTTACACTCAGTGGCCACTTTGTTTAGTACACCTATCAAATCGAATGCAATGCAATACAACAGCTCACTCAGCCATAAATTCTACTTTTACAAAGACAGTAAAGGTCAGTTTTGATCAACTCTGTCAAAGAGGTATCAACAAGTGTTGCCAATGTTTTGCCACCCCAAACATGAGTGGAGAAGAATATTAGAAACACATTTCAATATAATACAGTCCAATAAACACACAGTTATAACCAACCATGAACATTATAAGCTTCATAAAGGTAGAATTTGACATTTTTTAGACCTCTACAAGGCCTCTGACACTGTGATCATTCTTTGCTTTTACATATTTTAAGAACTATTGGTTTTAATGGAAGTGCTTGTGCATGTTTCCATGTTTCAGTTTTAGGTCCAGTTCATTTTACAATTTACATAAATAATATTTCATTTTTAAATGACTGCCATGCACATACACAGATGTTACAATATTGTATTGTATTGCAGACTCTGCTCAGCTAGCTGTGGAAAACTTGCAACATTACTTTGACATTCTCTACATCTCACCCTCTAGAGCAAGAGGTGATGGTGGCAAAAAGTGAAGGAATACTCTGAGATCTCAGAATTAAAGGATCATTTTTACAGAATGTCATTTATAAAGCTCAAGTGAACATGCTATATATAACCAAACACAGGTAGACAAACCTGATCTGCTCATAATTACACTTCTTAATGAAAGGACAATAATGTGCCTGTCTGTCAGTCTAACCTTAGTGTGTGTGTGATGACTATGACTTACATTGCTCTTTGTGGCATACTCAGCTGACAGATAGAGAAACAGCTGTTTCACGTTCCAGTCAAAAATTGGCTGCAAATGTAGGAAAAGTTGAGGAACAACAAGAGAACACACATTTACCCTGCAGGAACCAGAGCTGGTTGAGTTCACTCCTTTCTCACCACTGTCTCTCATCACAGGAAGTATGGCAACACACACAACAGAGCAGAAACTCAGGAATCAAACTACTGTTGTAGAACATGGAGACAGGTCTATTTCTCAGAGGCTTCTGTAGAAAGAATTGAAATTAAAATAAGACTTCTTTCTTCTACTTAGACGTACTGTGCAGTACAGTGCATGCCATTTTAAATAGCAGTATTCTAAAGGATATCAGCTGAGAGGTCAAAGGTGATGAAACCTAGATCACTGCGCTCTCTAGGTCCTGTGAAGTCATCAACATTCTTCCTGTTAAACAGGGAGGGAAAAGGAAGGATGAAGGAAGAGTAATGACAGGGGACACAGAAAGAGTGATTTCAGGCAAATCCTGCTTCCAATCTAAAGCGTTTCTTAAAACACAGCAGGAAGACTGATGTCTGTGAATGTAATGAAGTGTCTCCTTTGGAAGCTACACATGTGAATAAGGGTGAAGGACTTGGGATATGCCAGAACTAAAGAAACTGATGTTTATGACATTAGTTCTGACTGGTGCCACTATACATAACAGCTTTGATTTTTGATTACTGAGGTGAAGTTGTCATGAATTGGGATATTCGATGGATATTCACTCCGTGTCGCAGTTTTTTTCAATAGCTTCCACGTCATATGACTTAATAACTCAAAATCCATGTTGGATATTATTACTACTACCTGAAACAATTATGTATACAACTTGGTGTTTGACAAAAGTAATGAAAAAAAAAATATGAATGAATCAAATCATATAAAAATTCAACAAATTCTATATGATGACTACGAGAGCTGTGGAATTAGCCCTTGTAGTCATCACATATGATTTGTTGAATTTTTATATGATTTGCGCCCAGTGTGCGCAAATGGACAAGACAACATTGGAAAAGGCCAAAAAAGGAAACTGGAATTGTCCCATTTGTAAATAAAGTGACTTTAAAATGTGGGGTGTCTTATTTGTCCAGAGTAGTGAAACAGTCTTGGGTTGGTTTGGGGTCACATGACATGCAAGCTATTGAAAAAAGAACACAACCAGGAGTGAATGTCTGTCAAAAATCCAACTTAAACTCAATTTTGTGATTACATTTTGTCAGAGGATGGTTTATTGAAATTCAGTCATAGCCTGTGAGTCACTGAAGTATTAAATATCTATATACAGCCATTAAGTTAACACACTTATTTACAGACATTCAGTTCAACTGTTAACATGAATTTCAGTTATTTTAAGAATTAAGATTTTTTTTATTATTACATGCATTTACTTAAAAAGAAAGAATCTAATCTGTTTGCTTTGAAAAAAAAAATGCACTTGTTTTACACTAACTGTTCCCTGATCTGTTTCCATGCCATGGATTTAGCATTGTACTTACAAGATTTTCTGGCTAAGCGTTGTTAAAACATGCTTAATATAGATGCCGACATGATTTGACCAAATACACTTAAGGTTAATTTAGCTTGTTTTGTTTTTATTATTTTTCACATGTCTACACACAAGCTGTCATACAAGTTTGCCTAAATGCAATATTGTGTAGACGGAACAATACACTGACCTAAGAAATGTGTCATCAAAATGTAAGTAACAAGACTAAGTATGTTACTTTGTATTCGGTAAAAACTCTCAGTACCTGACAATTTTCTATATTTGCTGGATTTCTGTATTTGTGCTTGTATGTACGTCACGTATTTATTAGCAGGTGCGAGATGTTCAAGAAAGACTTCAACGGTGTTCCTCACTCTACAAACACTTCCTGCTTGTCTTATTTCGGACTATGTTTACAGTATAAGGCTGATACAACCTGCTAAAACTGACATGTATATAATTCCCAGTGCATGCACGAGAGTTTCTAGCACAGTAAATATCAAACTGCGAAGTTTAACCAACTACCACCAGAAGGCCCTGCAAGCTGCGTCTTTATACGCGAGTTCATACACGAGTCGCATCCACACTCCTGACTTAGCACCGACCAGTAGTCTTTGAAATGCTCATTAACATTAAAGGCGTTAAAGCATCGGTAATAAATGTTACATGGCTATAATATCGTACAGAATAGCAGGGCACTCTGAAAGCACTTCAAGCTAACAGCTGTTGAACGACGAAGAATCTTACAGCATGACTTTAGCGACGTGGATGTCCACGGGAACTCTTCTGTCTTTGAACGCTGTCGTGATGAAACAGCCGAAAGTTAGGGCGGCCATAACGCTCAGAGAGAAGGCGAACAAAGAGTTAGCTCTTGAGAGAACCGTGTTCATCTTTAAATAGGAGCTACGACTGCAGGAATGATTAGAATAACAGTCATTCAAGACCAAATGTACTGCAACGGAAGTATGTTTGCTAGCAACCGGATAAGAAAAAGGAAGTACGTTTGATATAATCAACACGTACTTCCCGTTCATGCCTTTCAAAATGCATTTTTAAATACCGTCAGTTTTTTGTCATCGAAAGAAATCTAGTAAGGAGGAAGGGATGTAAGGAATGGTTTAGTATATGAAGATACACTTTCAAAAATTTGACTTTAGTTGGCTGCATTCAAGCACCCCAAGAGGTGATCGTTTCGACCCTTTGTAACGTTTTCAATAAGCTGGCCAACAATGTGCAACGAAATAATTAATTACCGATTTTGGACAATCAGCTTGCGAAAGAGTCTACTGTAATGAAAAATATTTAACTCATTGCAGTGGGGTTTTTTTTTCACCCACGAAGGACAAAATTAATGTACTTCCGTTTTTGTGTGTGTCACCGTTAACTTGATGCAACTTATTACTTGCACAATGCAGTGTGACGTATATCCGTTTTACAAACTGAACGTCTGTTCACTGCCTGCCAGCTAACTACAGCGGTCCCATAACATATGGCAAGCCATCTCTGTCAGAAATACGCCACATTCAGTTATGTTTCAACTTCATTACGGCGTAAAATACGCCATTTTCCAGATTTCGCGCCGTTTTTTACGCCGTAAAGAGCAAAAAGAACGCCGTTTTTACGCCGTAATGAAGTCTTTCAAGAACGTGCGTAAAAAACGCCGTTTTGTGCATCAAAACGCGCGTTTGTGCACATCACCACGCGCGTAAAAACGGTGTTTTTCTAGTATGATAATAATCTCCACCCTTCTTTTCTCTCAGCCACTGAATTTGAAGTGTGTGCGCCCAATCGCTGATCAAGACAAGTAGACCAAATCAGTTCAGCACAGATCTCCTTTGTGGCAAAGTTTGTCCTAACTTACCTCGTAGTTTCTCGTAGGTTAATATTTTGGGTGATCGGCAGGAAAATATCCCACAAATCAACTTTGTCATTATTTTAAATTCCTCTTCTATGCATCGTTTTATTTCATTTCATTTTGACTGGTTTAGTCCCTGGAGAATGAAGTGGAGACATCGTACATTGAGCAGAGTTCCTCTCTTTTAAATGGAAACCTTTTAACTTGCAGGATCAAATCCAGCGAGTGGCATTGTTTACTTGGACCCTTTGCAGTTTTTTTTTTTTTTTTTTAATATATTGTGATGTATTTGTTTGGATGTAAACCTGCTGACTTTGCAACCCTGTGTTAGTAAACAAGATGGCAGAAACCGGTGTGTACTTTCAATTTTTTCTCTCATTTCTGTCGTTGTTTTGACGTTATTTAAACTCCCTTTCTATGCATTTGTGACCAACCTCAATATGAGGGTCTCTGTCTAAACCCACAAACAATTTATTTCACAGGTACAAGGAGAGCCAGAGACGTGCATTCAAGTCAAAAATCATTTATTATAAAAAAAAAAAAAAAAAAAAAAGGGTGCAATGCTGGGGGGTGGTAATGAACCTGAAGAAAAAAGACAATGATAAGTTTAAGACAGGTACCTTTAATGCTACACAATGTACCAGTATTTAAAATTGTAAAATAGTAGAATCAACTGATTACAATAAGAATAAGGACAACAGAAGTATAAAATACACTACCTAGGAGAAAGTAATCAGGCAGGGTACTCACCGCGGGGAGATACTATCGCAGAACCCAATGTCAGCCACCACGAGCACACCGTGATCACTGCAAATCACTGCAAGGCACTACAAAGCACGGCAACTGACACTGCAAAAAATGAAGCAAAGCTACAAACTATTTTTGGTGCTCACCACACTTCAGACCTACCACACTGCATGCATGGAAGGGTGTGTACCCCGCAAAAACTCCCCGCAGATCCTCCCACTGCCTGACAAACAAAGAAAAGAATATATAAGGTTAATGCTCGGCTGGCTCTGGTTCACAGTCAATGTACACAAAACAATCAAAATCAGCAATTAAAGCAAGGACATGTGACACTGAGCAGCTTGGGACGAGTTGAGTTAAAGTCCACAACAATAAAAACTACAGAATGTAGTCACTTCTGCTGGACCTCATGGAACACCGGTCCAGGCAAAGCAGCAGCCTGGCCTTAAATCTTCTTGCTCTGGGGCAGTGTGGGACACTGACGCTGATGGAGCTGACTGGTTCTACACAGTGACTCCACAGGAGAAAGGTGAAGGCTGCCTGTGTCCTAAGGGGTTAAATTGAGTACATCACTAATAATACTAGAATATTGTAAGATTAAGGGCCAGATCAAACAGTGGCTTACCTCTTCAGCATGGGCTACAAAGCATGCATCAGACTGGGTCGAGAGAGCACAGCTACACCACTATTCTGTATAAAAGTACTGGTTAGATTCCCCACAACATACACAGTAAGGTTTGTCTTGAAAATCTCCCTTACCTGCACGAACAAAGCAGCCCCACCACACATCTACCAGGCCTCGGACAAAGAGCAAAGAGGCACTGATTGCTTGCACCTGTCCTTAAGAGAGCTCTCCCTGGCCCTGCCTACAAAGGGTGACGCCCCTACCCTAGGTGCCAGCCCTCACACATTGTTAGGATATATAGACATACACATGCATATATATATTTTTGCTCTGGTAAGCCTTCTGGTAGAATCAGGAGGGGAGGAAACACAGCTAACGTGACTGAATGTGGCGCACTTCTGACAGGGATGGCTTGCCATATTTCGCGGCGTTTTTCTTTGCTACTGTGACACATATTTCATTCCAACCAATACGAAAATGCAGGTGAGTTTTGACAGGACCCTTTTCTGCTCCTGTGGACAGACTCCACCCACATTGAGTGGATACACAGCAGGGGAGGGGCAAAACATAAAGATTCTCTGCAAGGGAGTCCTACCAACATTACACTCTGCAGCTACATATGATATACTCTCTGTCAGAGCTTTACAAAATGAGCAGCAGAAGTAAACAGGTGACAGCCCTGGAGGCTCTGGAACTCATCTTTGATCATGACAGTGAAACAGAGGAGGATGTGTCTGAAGATGAAGACCATCTTGAGGTCAATTCTGAGTCTGATGATTCTGATTATGAACCAAATGAGGAAACTGCTATTCATATTCCTCTAAGCACATAAACATTCACTTCCAGAAATTGTGGAATACAGTGGTCTTCATCCCCAAATATACAACAGGCAAATCTGTCTGAAACATAATAAAGACAGTGCCAGGGCCCACTAGGATGGAAGTGACTCCTGTGACAGACATCAAGTCAGCTTTTGAGCTGGTCATGTGCAACTCAATACACAAAATCATTCTCGAAATGACTAATCTAGAAGGAAAGCGTGTGTTTGGGTATGTGCATGTATGTGATTTAGTTCAGTGGACACACACAAAGCAAAGACAATGCAGGAACACCCATATTATAACTCAACTAGTCACTGGTGCTAAGTAAACAAAGCTCTGCTGAATAGCGTGTTCAGGCACTCACTCGGTCGTCACGGCAGGTGCAGGGCTTGAGGACAGGCAAGCCAGGCAGTTGCTTGGAGCCCACAGCCACTAGGGGGGCCCTGGCCACTTATTTACAACAATGATTATTGATAGGCCTGGGCTTTCAGGGACCTCTGTTGGTCCCTGGATCTCACTTTGACAACCGCTAATCTATTTTTTCAGTATTCATCTGTACATTTATGTGTGCAAAAACCAAGTTTTTGCGGGATGCACGGGTGGGGTGGGGGCCCCAGGGATTTCTTGCTTGTAGTCCCAAGAGACCCTAGCAACACCACTCAAGGAGATGGAACATACCACCTTGAGGTGGGTGGAACAGTCCAAGTTGCACCAGCCTTTTTAACCAAAATGGGGTGCACTTGGCGGGTTAAAGTTGAACTTGATTTGATCCATTCTTCGACCAATCTTTATGGTGTAGGGGACAAAATAGTAAACCCCTGTTGAATAAAAGGCAGGCTTATAGAGATATAACCTGGCTGGGGGAAGATCAGCCATGTGAGGGATCTGTGGCTTCCCACGCCACTTCTTGCATTCAGGGCAATGATGCTGAAAACGTCTAACAGCTTCTCTTCCTCTGAGAATCCAGTATTTCCTCCTCAATTCCTCAAACACTCATTCACTTCCTGGATGATGGAGCTGGTCATCATAGTGTTGGATGAGGAGCTGTGTGATCTTATGCTTTGGGTCGAGAACGATCAGATGTAGAGTCTCAGCACTCATAACAGTGGCATGCCGCAGCCATCCTCCGACTCTGATGAGTTATCAAACTCTTGGGGCAAGAGTGATGAGGTGACTGGTGCCTGAAAGGGGTTCCTGGCCATAAGCTGAGGATAATTATTTGGGAAACACTCCTGTTGCACTCACTGGAGCAGAAGATTTTCTGCCTCTTTGTGTTTGTTAGCAGTGGGCAACGTGTTAAGCTGTCCCCTGCAGGGACTGAGCAGTGGCAGCAACCAGCTGGCTCTAGGTCTGGAACTGATCAGCATTGGGAATGACTTGAGAGGCCAATGTAGCAGTAAGTCCACACAAAGTAGCTTTCCTCACATTAATTTCCTCACAGTCACTATGGCGATGGACGGGACTTGCTGCAGTTGAGGCCACTGGTCTGGCTTCTTCTGTAGAAAGGCTGGGCCTTGAAACCAGACAGATGGGGCACGTAATTCCTGAAAGTGTTTGCCATGGGTTATATCATCACCAGGGTTATTTGAAGAATCATCATATCGCCATGATTCTCTGGCAGTCAGGTCCTGGATCTCTGTGGTGCGTGTTTGGACAAATACTTTGAATGTGCAGGAGCCTGGGTGCAGCCAGGAAAGTACAGTGGTTGAATCAGTCCATAATGTGATTTGGTGGATGGGAAGAGTAAGCTCTTCCTTTAACACCTTAGCCATCTGTGCTCCTGTTAGTGCTGTGCACAGCTCAAGGTGGGGGACATACTGTTGCCTCCTTGGGCCAACACAGGATCTGACAGTGAGAAAGGCTGTTTCAACCCGGCCTTGCCATTTTCTGTCCGAACGTACGCCACAGAACCATAAGCTTGTTCTGAAGCATCACAAAATGTCTGGCCCTCTCTATGGCTGCGGTCAGAATCCATCTCCTCACTGCTGTAGCACCTTGGTAAGACAATGTTCTGCAGAGCAGGGAGCTCACTCTCCCACTCATGCCAGGCATGGAGGAGATCTCTGGGAGTGATGGCTCATTCCGGTCCCTCATCTTATCCCAAAGTCACTGCACCACCACCTTGGCTCAAGTGGTATAAGGCACAATAAACCCCAAGGGGTCGTATTGACTGGCGAGTACCTGGTATATAGTGTTCAGGGTAATGGCTGGGTGCACAAGCAGACGCTGCCTGTAAGACAGTGTGTCTGACGATCAATTCCAACTGAGTCCAATTGCTGATTTGGATGCATTTGGCTCATCTTGTATTATCCACAACTCTGCACTGAGATCTGATCTCTGGTGGGAGGTGGGAAATAACAGAAGGCTTGTTGCTCGCCCATTGTTTCAGTTCGAAGCCCCCACTGGCCAATACATTCTGCAGCTTGTCTACAAGAGCTCTGGCCTCATTTTCTGATGTCAGGCTTTTTAGACAGTTGTCAACGTGGAATGGCTTCAGCACAGCTTCTCTGATATCCTCACCCTCACTGCTGTGATCACAGATATGTGATCAGGGGGAACATGTGGTCCCAAATGGATGCACCCTCCACTCATAAGTGCTCAGTGGCTCCTCATGCTTCACATCTCTCCACATGAACCCAAGAAGGGGCTGGTCATCTGGAAGCAGTCTGACTTAATGAAACATGCTGCGAATGCCACTGCTGATGGTTACTGTATGCTCTCGAAACCTCAGCAGCACTGCTAGCAGGGATGGACTAAGAGTGGGTCCAGGAAGTAGGTCCTCACCTCTGAACTCGAATGAGCAATTGAAGACCACCCGGTTCTTCTCATTGTGTGTCTCCATATGATGAAGCTTATATCAACAGTATTTGGTATCTTCCTCATCTGATTCCAACTTCATGACATAGCCTGCAATGATCAGTTTCTGAACTTTGGCCCGATAAGATGCTGCTTTCTCTGGGTCTCTTGCCAGTCTTTTCTCTGTAGCGCAGAGCTGTGGAAGGACTGCCTCCTTTGGTGCCTTGAGTGGAGGCATGTGTGGAACACACAAAAGGGGGGTGGCATATCTTTGGACACTGTCTATACTTTTACTCTCCAGAAGGGCCAAAGCAGCTCTGTCTTGCTGTGAACAGGTTCAGGTCTTTTCACTTTGCCAGGGCAGAACACAATTGCCAATTGCCACAGATGTCTACTGGTGGTGACAGAGAGGACATAAACAAACACTGCTGCTCTGTCAGATACAGCCTCATTCTCTGTACTGGTCCCTGAAGGGTCCACCCAAGACAGGTCTTTACATGATCAGAGCTGATGAGGAGAACTGGGCAGACACGGTGTAACGGCTGCAGGGGTAGAGCTCTCAGATGCCTATATTTCTTCTGGAGAGACTCCACTTGATGTGTGGCCCCATGCATGATCTGCACCTCTTGTCTCACAGTCCTTAATGGCAGATCCTCTGGTTCCCCCTTGAGGTGAGAACGATGGTGCATTCTGACCCGTCATCCAGAATGGCATAGGCATCCATGGTTCGGTCTCAATTTCTCAACACCACTTTACTGATCTTCAGTAGAACCTTCCGCCCCTCTAATGGTCTGTCGATACATTAAACCTCCTCTGTGGTGTTGGTAAGGGGAGCTTTAATGCACTCTTGCTTAGTTTCTGCCTTCTCTTTGCCATCAGTAGCCCGTTCGTTGATGTCGTGTAAGGAGAGTAGGTGTCTGCCACTGCAGGTCTTGCATCGCATTTTCAGGTTACAGTCTGCAGCCCAATGACCACGACCACAGCACCAGCAGCAGTTGTTGTCTTTAATCCATGTTTGCTTTTGGGAGGTGTGGAGCATCTTGAAATTACTACAGTTATTCAGCGAATGTTTGTTGTTGACACAATAGGGGCAGTACTTCTTAGTGATCTCTGTTGAGGCTGGTGGTGTAACTGCCTCCTTCTGAGACATGGTCACTGTATTTATTACAATGGCTGAAGGCCCTATCGCAGACTTAGGGCAGTTTGGAGCAGTTTTCCATCTCCCTCTTTGAACTACTGTTGAACCTGAGGTTGTCTTCCTGTACTTGGAGCTCATATTCCAACCAGTCTGCTAGGTCAAAAAGAGTTGGTACAGGCACTCTGAGAGGATGAATGAAGTGGCAGAAACTTGCAGGCCAGCTGGTGGGACTGTCCATACTGCAAGTTGAGAGCTGCCATGGTGTCAGTAAAGGGATGCCTTGAGTGGCTGTAGGAGTCAGCAAGCAGTAGAGCCTCTTCTGTAACAGGCCCGCTCCTGTCCACCTACTGTGCTTGCCGTTCGGTAACTGGAGTGATGGTACTTGCGTAGCTTGTCCCGTTTCCTAGGTGTGTCATCATACTCGTTTGACTGTGAAGCTCGACGTCTGTGCAATGCTAAGCTGTCATGGCTATCCTCAGAACCCTCACTCCCAGGCGAGTCACTGCAGAACAGCTCAGATGATTCTTTGCGGGTTTGGGGTTGCCGGTGGTTGCTGATCGAGCAGCTTTGTTCCCAGGATTGCGGAGGGAAGCTTGACTTGGTTTTAAAGGGCTGGTGTTTCAGGCTTGAATACTACTGATCAGTATCTACAAGACTGGATGACCCGGGGTCTGCAGGTAGGCTAGTTGTCTGAAACTGCTGGATTAGAACACCTCATTGTTCTGCCTGTCTGCGAAGCTGGTGGGTCTCATTAGAGCTCTGTCTGCTGAGTTGCGCTAACTTCAACTGATTATGTTTGTTCTTGTCCTGAAGTCTGTCATTCTGTGATTTCAAGTCTTCCACCTCCTTAAGCAGAACTTCTCTCTCTGCATCAACTCCCTGATGCTCATGCTGATGAGCTTCTCTCTTTAGTGGCCACTGATCCTTCATGATCCACGATGATAAGAGGAGATCTTCATGACTAATAGGAGAGAACGAATGCTCACAGCTCACTGCATCCTCCTCTTCTTCTGCATCTGCCTCATGCTGTTGAGCAGGTCTACCACGTTCTGGTCGACTTGTTCGATGCAAGCCAGATAGGTCATAATCTCTCAGGTGTGCGGGGAGGGATGACCGCCTCCTGACACATGCCCTACTCTACTCTGACGGTAACTTGGATATTCTTCTCTGTGAGTCACTAACTCCGGCTCAAAGGACCATAAAAGAAAGTCAAAGGGCTGACAGTAGCTTCTCGTCTCTACTGGGGTTCCAAGATATCATGGCCCACCACTGAAGTGACTTGTTAAATCACATGTAGTCCAGAGGTTCCAGTGAAGAGAACTTCATTTCCAAACAGTAATAACAGGGTGTATGCGTGTTTGGGTATGTGCATGTGTGTGGTTTTGTTCAATGGACACACACAAAGAAAAGACAATGTAGGAGTACCCATATTATTACTCAACTAGTTGCTGGGACTAAGTAAACAAAACTTTGCTGAATAGCGTCTTCATGCACTCACAAAGATGGAACACACCACCTTCAGAGGGGTGGGGTGGAACAGTTCATGTTGCACCAGCCTTTTAAACAGTGTGTGTCAGTCAATTAAAACTTTGGCTGCTCTTCTGTGTAAAAGTGTAAGTGTAAAAAAGATCAACAGCGACCTAATATGCGATCGATGAAATTCTCTGTTATGTGACCAAAAAATTAACAGTTCTAAGATTATTTACTATTATTATTATCATTATGGGTGGCAGCAGGTAATGCGCCTGCCTCACAGCAAGAAGGTCGCCGGTTCGATCCCCGGGTCGGGCGGGGCCTTCCCGTGCATGCGTGGGTTCTCTCCGGGCACTTCAGCTTCCTCCCACAGACCAAAAACATGCTCATTAGGTTAATTGGTCCTTAGGTGTGAGTGTGAGCGTGAACGGTTGCGAATGGTGTACCCCGCCTCTCGCCCGTTGACAGCTGGGATAGGCTCCAGCCCCCCCCAACCCTGAAAGGGATAGTCGGGATATAGAAAATGGATGGATGGATGTTATCATTATTATATACACACAAGATATGTTATATTTACAAAACTGAGTAAAAAATACTGTTACAAAATTGCAAATTCTTAATTCACATGCAGGGTTACATTCAGTTCCTTCAGCACTGTACAGTGGTGGATAAAAGTTTTCGGACACCCCATGCATTTGTGAAATATTGCATTAAGAATCACTCTTAGGTCTTCAAGTGCAATTTCTTTTAGTACAGTCACAGCCGAAATTCTAAACAAATCCTAAAAAAACATTAAAAACTAAAAATTGATTGGTTCCATAAAAATACAAAAGAAATTTTGAATATTGGGTCATTTTGGTACCAGTGATCCACTAATGAAGGTTGTGCTTTTTGTTGCCGTGCTTCATGTCTATATAAAGCCAGCACATTTGAAAGTTCTTTAGAGACAAAAATGGCTAAAACAAGGAACCTAACGCAGGAAACACACCTGAAGATACTGATTCTCAGCCAGGAAGGGTACAGCTGCTGCCAGATAGCCAGGTAGTGCAGATGCAGTCCTTCAACAGTTGGATACACTCTGCAGAAATACAGACAAACCAACAGCTTGGAAGACAAACCAAGATCTGGGCGTCCAAGGGTTTCTTCAGCAAGAAATGACCACATCCTGATCCACAAGTGCAGGGAAAACTGCTGAATGACATCACAGGAGCTTCAGCAGCAGTGGACAAACCAAACTGGTGTCCGTGTTCCACCCGCAATGTAAGTGGCCAACTTTTAGATCATGGCTAAAGGTCCTCCAAGGCTGTCAAGAAGCCCCTGATCAATGAGAGACAGAGGTTAGTCCGGCGTCATTGGGCCCAAGCACACAAGAAGTGGACAGCCAGGAACTGGAAGAAGATTCTGTGGTCAGATGAGTCCAGTTTCCAGCTTTATCTTCCTCCTGCTAATGTGAGGATACGCAGAAAGCTAGGCGAAGCATTATCTCCAGCATGTACAGTACCTACTGTCAAGCATGGTGGAGGCAGTATAATGATTTGGGGATGCATGAGTGCTGCTGCTGTTGGTCATCTCACTGTCTGTGATGGCACATTGAACTCTGCCAAGTATTGTGCCATTCCCGAAACCCACATGCTCCCTTCTGCACGTGCACTGTTCCGTCGAGGTCAAAACTGGATGTTTCAGCAAGATAATGCCCCTTGCCACACATCCAGGGCCAGTAGAACTTGGCTGCAGGAGCACAGTATCCAGGTCTTAGAGTGGCCAGCTCAATCCCCGGACATGAGCCCCATTGAAAATCTGTGGTGGATTATCAAAAGGTGTGTTTCAAAGTGTAAAACAAAGAATTTAGAAGAATTAAAAGCAGTAATTCAAGAAGAATGGGACAAGATTACCTCTCAACAGTGTGAAAGGCTCGTGGGGAACATGCCAGCCAGGATTAGAGCTCTAGTGCGTGCTAATGGCAAGACTACTAAATATTAATTTGATGATGTGATGGTTTATTTATTTTTTGTTCAGTTTTGAACACATTCTCTGTTATTTGTTGACTTTGATACTGACAATGTTGAGAACTGGCATATTGAAACTGTCAAGAATTTAGTTTTGTTAGTTTTTCTTGGAAACAATAAACAAAAAAAAAATAGCATTTGTGTTTGTTTGTGTCTGTCTAATGCAGCCACACCTTTTGAAACACAAAAAAGATTTTTCCACAAACATTTCATGATAATATTTGAGATTGTGTAAAATTTTAAGGGTGTCCGAAAACTTTTTTCCACCACTGTAAGGCTGACACTGGAAGCATCAGGTTTTGAAATGTTCATTAGTCGGTTCTGAATACAAAATACACATATAGAGCATTGTCTTACAAACTTAAACAGAAAACTTCAAATTCTGAGTGTAACAAACAGAATGGTTACAAAATTCAACTTTATAACTCACATTAAGGAAATTAATTTTGTATAAAGCATAGTAACAAAATTCTAATTGTTGATATTAATTAAATTCCAGAGTTGATATTCAGTAAATCCTACAGTTAAAAGAAGAAACTTTACAGTTTCATCAAAAATTGGCTATGACACACTATCATGTTTTTTAGTATATGTTCAGTGTTGGACTTAAGAAATGGCTACTACCGAATCCTGATGGCTGCAGAAGACAAGGAAAAAACAGCCTTCATATGCCCCTTGGGGTTTTTTCAGTTTGAGTGGACGCCTCAAGGCATCACAGGAGCCCCTCCTATGTTTAAACACCTTATGAAGAAGGCTGTTGGGGATATGAACCTGCTCCAGTGTCTGGTGTACCTCGATGACCTGATAGTGTTTGGTAGGACATTAGAGGAGCACGAGGAGTGGCTAGATGATTCATCACTCCTTTCGATAGAAAAGCCCATTCTGCAACGGCAGTTTGTCTCCCTCTCACTGAAACAAAGTGCAATTAATCAATCAACAGGGCTGCCTCTGTGTGGGCACTCTGAATGGGACAGGGTCAGCATTTTGCTCTTATTTCCTGTTTCACCTGCCCAATCACTTCATCCAAGTCCTGGGGCCTCATGCCTTCCTCGAGGCAGCGGCAGGGGAGGTGGAGTTGCAGCCATTTTTGACTCAAGCCTTTTAATCAACCCTAAACCTAAACGCGACTATAACTCATTTGAAAGCCTTGTTCTCACTCTTTCTCATGAAAAATGGAAAACAAGGCAGCCAGTTTTATTTGTTATAGTATACCACTCTCCTGGTCCTTACTCCGAATTTATAGCTGAGTTCTCGGAGTTTCTATCAGGTTTAGTCCTTAAAGCAGATAAAGTAATTATTGTAGGTGACTTTAATGT
>JBBMOE010000089.1:356760-547034 GCA_037975065.1 Chaetodon trifasciatus
GCACAACTTTGCTTAGATAGACATAATTTCAAGGATGCAGCCTGTGTGTCCCCCATCCCTTAGAAGGCTGCAACCTTTTGTAACCAAGGACCACCTAAAGGAAATAAAAAGAGAGGAGACGACAGGACGGATTCAGAGCGGGTTGGAGAGTGTAACTGAACACGTCTCTGTCCGTTCTCCTCGCGAGTAAAAGAACTCTAACTCTGTGTCTTCTCTCTTTGTGTGTGTTTTAATAGTGTTCTAGGTTGTTTGAACCTGACAGGAACCATCTTCCAGTCTTTGTCCGGGAGGCAGACACTGTCTCTACATTTAAGAGTAGGCTTAAAACTTTCCTTTTTGATAAAGCGTATAGTTAGGGTTGGCTCAGGCTTGTCCTGGACCAGCCCCTAGTTATGCTGCTATAGGATTCGACTGTCGGGGGACCTCCAAAGATACACCGAGCTCCTCTGTCCCTCTCTCCCTCTCCATCTGCACGCTTTCATGACCTACCACAGCATGTTACTAATTTAGCTCCTTCCCCGGAGTCTCTGTGCTTTGTCGTCTCGCAGGTTCCCATGAACATGGGCTGAATCTGGATCGTGGATTACAGCTACGTCTCCTGCCCAGGCCCTGCCTGACATCCACTGCAACTGCTACTACTGTTATTACATCCACTGTCACTGTTACTGTGACTGCATGTCTGTCTGTCTCTCTCTGTCTGTCTGTCTCTCTCTCTCTCTGACTGCATTTCTGTCTGTCTCTCTCTGTCTGTCTCTCTCTCTCTCTCTGACAGCATTTCTGTCTCTCTCTCTCTGTCTATCTCACTCTCTCTCTCGCTCTCCCTCTCTCACCCAACCGGTCGAAGCAGATGACCGCCCACCCAGAGCCTGGTTCTGCCTGAGGTTTCTGCCTGTTAAAAGGAAGTTTTTCCTCACCGCTGTTGCCAAGTGCTTGCTCGTGAGGGAATTGTTGGGTCTCTGTAGATAAAAGAGCTCGGCCTGTACCAGCTCTATATGGAAAGTGTCCTGAGACAACTTTTGTTGTGATTTGGCGCTATACAAATAAAATTGAATTGAATTGAATTGAAATGAAAGGCAGGAACGAAAGAACGGATGGTAGACTCTGGAGTGCAATGATTGATCGGTGTAGGCTGATGTTTTGATGACAAGAGGAAACCGGGGAAGGAAGAGACTCAGGGTGGGGCAGCTGTCTCCTCAGACGTTCTTGGGTTTCTGATGTCTCTCAGATTGTTACGGATTTTCGTGAGGTATGTAGGTGAAGACCAACGGCTGAGAATTTTTATGATGTGGTCGGGAATTGCCTGCTTCGAAGCGGTAGAGGTGGCGCCGATGCAAAATGAGTGACCTGAGTATGGTTTGGCTGGATTCCGGATCTGAATGAGATTCAGCGGAAGTGATGGTGAAACCAGATGTGTGTGGCTACATGGCCTGTTTCTGAGATGAACAAAGGATTATGGTGCGAAGCTCGATTGGTTAGTCTTAAGCTTACATAATCGCGGATTGGGTTTGTAAGGACCAGTGTTGTGCCTGAACACGTTCATTGAGCAATAGTTCATGAACTCGTTCATATTTTGGGCGAACGTGAACTCAGCGTATTGTGGCAGCTGTCTCCTCAGACGATGAGCGTAACGTAACCGTGAAATCTGGCACGATCTGCAAACCCAGGTGGAAACCGTAGGTCAATCTTTGTATTAGATAATTGATGAACTGGCGGTCAGGGTGATTCTTTAGTTTGGTGGCTAATGTGTGGATGTTAATGGGAGTATTGAGGTACTTACACAGGCTATGCTTGGTTGGGTTATGGGGACAAGTGGGTCTGGAATGGTCTAGCAGGGCTAGATCTAGGATTAAGGTCAAATAATCGTCCAGCTCTGATCTATGGTCAGGAAAAGCGGAACAGATTGTGTTGTAGTACAAAGAAAAAGAGAATGTAAATTCAGCTATTGTGAGTTCTTTGGAACGAGTGGGGGTTGGCTGTTTGAGATGGAGGAGGCCTAGAACAGTTTGTATTTCCCTTGGGATATGCGGATTACATGTGGATGGATGGATCAGTGTAGAGGAACTAGGTCACTAAACCTTTAGGTTTAATGTTGCACTCGTTAATGTAAAAGGGCTATCAACTTTCCTCATCTCAGAAGGATTTTATTTATTATTTCTTTTAATGCTGATTGAATAATAAGTAATGAATTGATGGTAGATCATCTGACAACGACTTAAATGAAAAGTATTATTTATTTGACACAATAATGAGAATGGATATGAACAATGAATAATACAACAAATAATATGGATTACATGATGTAACACAAACAACTGGATGAAGAAACTATAGCAAAATAATAAAAGAATGAGTCTGGCAATAGTGAGAAGTAGTTTGAAGAAAAATGTGGATGCCAATGTAATGTTAATTTCTTGAATGAATGACTAAGCAAGTCTAATGAGAAATGAGATTGCTATTGCCTAAGACAGTGGTTCCCAACTTTTTTTGGAGCTGTCGACAGGCGGGGTACACCCTGAGCCGGTTGCCAGCCGACTGCAGGGCAACACACACACACACAAGCATTCACTCTCACATTCACACCTAGGGACAATTTAGAGTCACCAATTAACCTAGTGAGCATGTTTTTGGTCTGTGGGAGGAAGCCAGAGTGCCCGGAGAGAACCTACGCAAGCACGGGAAGAACATGCAAACTTCACACAGAAAGGCCCCCACCTGACCCGGGGATCGAACCGGCAACCTTCTTGCTGTGAGGCACGCGCACTACCTGCTTTATAAATTTAATGTGCACAAATATAATTTTGGTAACCTCCAGATAAAAATGTGCGATTAATTTGCGATTAATCGTGAGTTAACTATGACATTCTTGAGATTAATCGCAATTAAATATTTTAATAGATTGATAGCACTAATAAATACAGAACATTCTTTCAAGCCAGTTAGTCAGTGGGCTCTCAATCCCTGAGTGTTCAGACAGTGTTTTAAGGCCAGAAAGAGCTCGGGTGGCTGAGCCAGATGGAGCGATATTGTTTGGGATGAAAACACAGACACACACAACAGTCCTGGGAAAATATATCACACACACCACGTCTTTCAGCTAGAAGGAAATCGAGAGCCATTTTGTTTTGATAAGTCATCAATGAAGTTGCAGCCAATTGTTCACGTAGGCCCACTATGGCATCTCTGGTCATGTTATTTAGTCTTTGGATATTAAAATGAACATAGTTAATTCTATCCACATTCTTATTTATGGTCACCCACCAAAATAGGGATGATTCAAATCCTGTTGCAATTTGATTAACCAATTTATATTCATCAGGTACACCTCTGGGGACTCCAATTGTATCTATATAGGTCAGAGAGTTTTGGTAGGTGTGGCTTTTACCCACCTAGAGAATGGATCTACAAAAACTAGAAAATATCTTTTACCTTCAGTTCTGTGGTCTTCTCCAATATCAGTAAAGTCAATTTCTATTTCTTTCCATGGGGCATCAGATGCTGGGAAGCTACTCGGTCCAGCCTTGAGTTAGACCTTTGGATTCAATTGATTACATATCTCACATGACAGTACAAAATATTTAGTGATATCTTTGAGGTGGAGATGCCACCAATGTTGTGAAATGAGAGCTGTTACTTTTGAGCTAGCACAGTGACCTTTACTGAGTGCTTCTTGGCATAGTAAGTTTAGTAGTCCAGCTGGAGCTACTATTTTGCCTTCGTGATTTCTCCAGAGCCCTGTAGAATCTTTTGTGGTTCCTTTTTCTTTCCATGCCCGTTTTTTGGACGGAGCGGCTGCTACTTGGAATTTTTTGTTCTGTACACATAGATCTCTATGTGATTTGTCATTAGGTATCTTTTGAGACATTTGTTTATATACATTGTACCCTGCTATTACTTTTGCTGCCATATTTGCTGCATTATTGCCTCTTGCTACTCTGCCATCTCCTTTTTGATGTCCTCCGCACTTGACTATAGCGACCTGATTTGGTTCAAGCAGGGCATAATAGAAAACAAGTAGCTGACAGGTGTTCAACAGGGGTGCCAGCTGAGGTCACAAAACCTTTCCTTCTCCAATGACACATGTCCACATGTACAGCTTGGACTGCATAAGCTGAATTAGTGTAGACAGTTACAGTCTTTCCTTTTGCTAATTTACATGCTTCTGTTATCGCAACTAATTATGTGAAATGTTTTTTGTACTGCTTTCCCTGCAGCTGCTACATGTCTGACACATGTAGGGTGTCCTATTTCAAAATTTTCTAACTTAGAGCTATAGTACATCAACACTTATTAAACTGAAGGGTTCACTTTCCTGTCTGTTGTACTCCTACTACTTTCCCCCTTTTGAAGAAGAACGGCATTCACAGAAACGTTCTTTTAATCAACATCCAAATGAACAGGCTCTGAGTAGTTCGGATTGGAGGGAGTGGGCTGTGGACAGAACAGTTTTAACATCAACAAAAGCTTGTCATTCTATGTTTTGGCGAGGGTGTGTTATCATTTGGCTGAGTACATCACCTTGCCTTCTCCCTAAAAAAAAAAAACCAAAAAAAAAACACTGACAATTTATCAGAAATGTTTCTGCCCTTTTTTAGTTCTCTTTCTGCCTTACCTTTTTGCAGCCTTCCTGCCTCCTGTAACTTTGCTTTCGTCTGTTCCAAACCATCACTTCGCATGGTTCATACTTTCTGTCGCCTACTTCAAAAACATACTGAAATTACTCGGTTTTGGTGGAGAGCTTTCACATTCTCCAAACATTCCTTATTTGCATTTCCCAGTCCAATCTACGAATCTATCTATTTGTTTCTCTTCTTCCTCTTTCGGAACCTTTTTCTGCCACCGAGTCACTGTTTCAAATAATAACGACCCCAAGGAACTGGGTTTGCAGTTCTACTTATCAGTGACTTTCTGTGACATCTTTAAATATTTTTACACGTGTTAGAGAGAGTGAATGGCGCAGTAACCGAGTGAGGACCCAATCAAGAAACTTATACACAAAGTCTAGTCCTCTGTGCGTTTGATCACTGGGGGTTCTCCCCAGTCTATTCACTCGTTTTAATTCACCAACTTTTGTAACACCAATACTGGTAGCATGAGGTGGTACCTGCAGCCCAGTCAGGTTGCACAGGTAGTCCAGCTCCTCCAGGATGGCACATCTATAAGTGAGGTCACAAGAAGGTTTGCTGTGTCTCCCTGCACAGTCTCAGGAGCATGGATGAGATACCAGGAGACCGACCGTTACACAAGGAGAGCTGGCCAGGGCCGTAGAAGGGCATCAACCCAGCAGCAGGACCAGGTATCTGCTCCTTTGTGTAAGGAGAAACAGGAAGAGCACTGCCAGAGCCCTACAAAATGACCTCCAGCAGGCTACTGGTGTGCATGTTTCTGACCAAACTGTCAGAAACAGACCCCATGAGGGTGGCCTGAGGGCCCAGCATTCTCTAGTGGAACATGTATTCACAGCTCAGCAACGTGCAGCTTGATTGGCATTGGCATTGCCAGGGAACGCCAGAATTGGCAGGTCCACCACTGGCACACAGATGAGAGCAGGTTCACACTGAGCACATGTGATGGGCATCAAAGAGTCTGGGGACGCTGTGGTGAACGTTATGCTGCCTGTAACATCATCCAGCGTGACAAATTTGGTGGTGGGTCAGTGATGGTCTGGGGAGGCATATCCTTGAAGGTTCGCTTTGATGCCATTGACTTGGCTTTGTGGTGAATTTAGCTATTGATGTTGTGTGTAGTGCAGTGTGTGGGACTGGTCCTCCTTCGGCAGCTGTTGGGCGGGGCTGGGGAGCCGGCCCGGACACAGCTGGCTCCTATCACAATCCCGTACGGCATATATATGGAGTACAGGCTCGGCGCCAGATTATTGTTCCGCCTCGCTGTGGTATAATCGGCTCATTCACGTGTTCTCCAGTGAATGATTTATCACGTTGTGTATGATATTTGGACGGTCACTTGGTAATCTCACCTGCTCTGTTGCACCTCACCTTCGCAGAGGGTCCGCCTGCTCCGGTCACCAGTTTCCAGGCTCCTGCACCTACTTCCCAGCAGCCTCATCACTTGACCTCACTCAGCCACCAGCCTCCAGCTCACTACTGCCACCAGTGTCTCTCCCCAGCGCCTCCTCACCACGTGTCTTCTCGCCTTACGGAGATTCCCTCATCACCTATCCTTGATTCTCCCTTGTCATCAGCAAGGCTGGGGGCACGCTGTGCACAATAAACTGTGAACCTGTATCTCCGAAACTCTCCAAGTCTGCATCTGAGTCCAAATCACAGAGTCATTTTATGTAACAAGCACTACACTTGCAGCAACACAGTATTGTTGCTAGACCTCACGGCTCGTGTATCAGACCTCACAGCAAGTATAATCTAGACTTCAAAAGCTAGATCCATGTGGCCTAACACAAACATCACAACATCATAACTATAATGACAATAATAATAATAATAATAATAATAATACAAACTTTATTTAGTCTCTGCAATGCCAGTGGTCAGCAGATGTAAGTCTTCCCCTTTGTCTGCCACCCGGCTTGCTCTGTGGTGAGGCCACAGGGTGGTGGCTCTGTGGAGTTCTTGCCGACTCTGCCACGCTGCTTAAAACATGAGGAGAATCAGTGGAGATCAGCCTCAGGTGCGCCGTCTGCTCGCCAGGCCTCTGCCCCTCTCGGCGACGCTCACGCAGCCGGTTGTCCAGGCAGGCTGCGAGGTCCACTAGCACATCAAAGTCAGCGGGAATATCCCGAGAGGCTAACTCATCCTTAAGCCGATCATTGAGCCCCCTTGGAAAAGGCCACTTTAAGCGCCTCTTCGTTCCAACGTGCGTCTTTCACCAGCGTCCTGAACTGCACGGAGTAAGGAGCACAGTGCGTGGTCATGATGGCTTAGCCACTCATCCTGCTTATGTAAAGCGGAGTGCACTGCAGGATCCCCGTCCCCGAGCCGAGTATCCGCTGGGTCCATATTGGCCAGATTGTACTGTTATGATTCAGGTAAATCAATAATTTGTAGCAGACCCAAGAGGCAGATAAACAGCGAGAGAACCAAGGGAGCTGTTAAACAAACGGTTTATTAACAGTAACAAAGAAAACCAAAACACTACAAAAACCCTCGAATAACAGTGAACACAAAATCAGCCCAAGAAAACAAAGCATTCACTACACTGTAGCGAGTGGGTAGGAAGAGAAAAACCCTCGACTATAATGAAACCAAACAAAAGACTCAGAACTATCACAAACAAAGGCTAGGACAAGATCCGCACACAGGTGACTACGACAATGAGAGAGTACAGGGAAGCTATGGTCACAAGAATGGCTGGAAAGTCTTGGCGAGAAAGCTTTGACAATCTGGCAGCGTGCCGACTCTTTCATGCTGCTTAAAACATGAGGAGAATCAGTGGAGGTCAGCCTCAGGTGTGCCGTCTGCTCGCCGCACTGCCAGGCCACACCTCCACTGCAGACACAGAGAAGGTTACAAAAAACACAAACAACCACACAGAAAGAAAAAACAAATCATAATCACACAGCCTATAACAACTTTGATAGTGAGGAAAAAAATCCCAAATGCATGAGGATGCTTTTCTTTTCTTTTTTTTCAAAATAGATCTATTTTGAACAGACAGTAGTGCAAGACAGACAAAATCCTCTTGCTGGGATACTGAGGTAGAAATCTAACCAATTTGATAATATGAAATCATGGCATACTGAGACGCATTGGCTATATTTAAACAAAGTATCCAAACATTTATTTATTGCATTGTATTAAGGAGTGAAATCAGTGAGTCTCAGTAAGCACCCAGAAATCTAACTGATTTGATAATATGAAATCATGGCAGAAAAATGCTTGCAATAGTTCTAACAACTGTCATGTCTTTCTAGTACTAGGACGAATATATAGCACTCAGACAGAGACAAGGGGGTGGTGCAATAAACAGTGACCATTAATGATCAATTTGAGCAATGTGCAAAAGATGATAACAGGCAATCCATCAGAGAACTCGATAGTTGGACAGGCAGGCAATCCAGACAGATTACCCACAACCAATGAAAAACTGATCCTCTGGAGCAGGTGGCGGATCAACAACCTGATGCAGACACAAAACACACAGGGATAAGCAGGTAGGCAAACAAGCAAGGCACAGCAAATTCAAAGACTTGGATACAAGGTTAGAACATTGCATAACAGACAATTAGACAGATCATAGTCTAACAATAAATAAATAAACAAATAGATAATAAAAAATATTTTATGCTTTATGAAATGTGTTCAAGTTTGACTCCCTCATTGTTGCTACAGTTGCCATTCTGCTTATTTTTGATTTTATCACAATCAAGTATACACAGTTCGGTTAAACCTATTGGTCTACATAAGGAAATTAAGACATCAGATCAAGACAAGGTTAGAGTCAAGAACAGATCCCACGTTCCCATGTGAATCTGTAACCGATCCTGCCACTGTATCTATATAAATACAAAAAACACTGCTTTCAAAATGAATGGGAAAGAATTAAGAGCAATATTGTGAGTGTTTTTCAATGTGTACATGAAATTCAGACTGAGGCTGACCTACTTTAGGAAGTGGCAGTCAGTAGCTCCAGTCTATATATACACCAGCTGCTGCTTAAGTTACACTGCCATGGTGTGTGTCAGTGTGTATGTGTTGGCTGTTTTTTTTTTTTTTTTTTTTTTTGATGTTTGTGTGTGTGTCCTCAGGGACATGGAGGCCCAACAAGAATCAACTTTTATTTTTGATTAATATATCAGATTACATAAGACAAATGGTGGTCTAAAGATACACAGGGGAATTACTTAGTTAAAAAATGATTTGGAATAAATAGGCCATTTTTAAAAAGCTATTATGACACACAATACTGAACACTGGCGACTCAATACAAAACTAAATGTACTATATGCAATGTGTGTGGTGGATGTCTAAATTGGATCTAATCAGAAGTCAGAATTGATGAGATTCAACGAGATAATCCTATGTGAAACACAAAGTGTTAAAAAATTAGGCTCCATGTGAGGTTTTATCAGTCAGATACATCTCTCCCAAGGCAGATGCACTACACACTCAGGTCCTACGGCTTTGTGAAGCTTCATCCACTTGAAGGACAAAAAATGTGTCCCCGTCCACACGTGTTAGCGCATGTGAGATGGTCATGTGCGTTGAACACAACAACAACAAAGCCGTTCAGCCAATCAGATTGCTCCACTGGCTCAGCCCTCCTTCACCCTGCTCTGCTGCAGTCGGTGTAACTTGAGCGGAAAGCACATGAGGTTTTGCGCACCAGAGGTTCCGTTCGGATTTCCTGAGATGTCTCGGAAAAGAGACGCTGAACCAGCACCCGAGCACGCCCCGGAGAAGAAGAAGGCCTGCTGGGGTATCCTGACCAGCCAAGGTCAGTACTGCTGTGCTGTGATAAAAAGCACGGGCTGTTTATGCTACTGGGCAAAGGTAGAGATTTGCTCCAGATGGTGGTCAAACCTTGAAAATATAGTATAGTCGTGTAATAAGACAAATGTATAGGCTGCAAATTTTTGGTAGCTGTATGGGCTATACAGTAACATCTGGCCAGTGTTGGCAAAGTTGCTTTCAAAATGTAATGCGATACATATTAGTAGTTACTTTGATTTGAAAGTGCAAATTGATTACTGATTACTGTACTTGAGCGTTACTTTCAGCAAAACAAAAAACAAAACAAAACAAAAAACAAAACAAAAATAAAAAAAATAAAACAAAACAATACAAAACGCGGAAGTACAACCATTTGTCACGGTTACGTTGCTGTCTGTAACATTATGTACTACAGCCTCAGCATTTATCTGTATGACAACGTTATCTTGCCTTATGGTCGCTTTTCACCGGGATTTTGCTGACTAGCTTAATCAAACTAGCTTTTCCCGACTGGTGTCACCGCGACCTGAGGCATTTATTTACAATAACCGCACAAACGCGAGGTTTATACACAATAACAATGCACTGAATAAATATTTTCATCTACATTTTGCAACCTAGGCAGAGTAGACTGTGCTGCTCTCTGCACAGACAGAGATTTTGCACTAACTTTGCTGTCATGCCCTGCGGGACCAAGTAGTTTGTTTAATTTGCTGTTTTGTATTCCCAAATGCAAATGTTGTTTTGTAACATTAGTGTTTATGTTTTTTTGGTCCCTGACACTTCTGGTAATTGGTACATGGATGTGGTTTCACATTGCTTACCTTCATAAGTATGCTGGCAGGGAGACACTAGGGGTGTCTCACTTCATTCTATGTAGTTTCATCGCATCCTTGGCATTTCTTTTTTATTTTGCCATAAATAAATTGTTTAAAATGCATCCGGACTATAGCATGCGTCTCAGTACTCTGCCCACAACCCATCCTCTCAGAGACTTTTCATTGTAAGTGGTTGCCATATTTAGTCAACAGAAAATAAAAAATGCATCCTTGAACAATGGAAAGGATTTTGCACTAATTGCTGGAATATCTGGACTGTTTCCCATCATTGGCCTGTATTGGAGAAACCACAGTTGACTGCTACTGCGGTGGAAACTCCCTTGTTGATAGCAGCACATCACAGCAATCAGTAGCAGTACCCTTGTTTGTGTTAATTCATTCTGTGTAGTTGTTGTGTGATTGAACACAGTTTAGAGGTGCTGCCTCTTGTCCATTGGGGACTGTCGGATTTGGCTTGTGTTTGTGTGTGCTTAGTTTCCTGTAGTCTGTTTGACTCTGCTTGTAATATTGTGGCTGCCGTGTTTAAGTTGAAGTCACGCAGCTGAGAAGAAATTGAGCTGCTGAGCTTTTGTGAAAGCGGCTTCAAGCAGTGTTTACTTGGTTCTGTGTATTTTTTATGATTTTTGTGCATGTTGGTGTAGCATCCCACTGCCCTATAATATACCTAAGATGCTGTAAGCTAACTGATGAGTTGATTTTGGGTTCATTTTGGATTGAGGTAGCTACCACAAAGGTTTACATTGAGTGAACAGATATTACTCGATTTTTATGACCAAAAAAAACTGTCCAGCCCCACTATGGGCCTAATACACCTTTATTATTTTGATTAACTGGACCCAGACAATTTGATAAAGGCAAAAAAAGATATTTACTCTTAAGTTTTGCAAAATTACAAGTGATTGCTTTTTAAAGTTAAACTCAACGAAATATGTCTTCCAAATAACACAAATTAGACCCTCTTTAAAATGAATAAACAGTATCCCAAATAAATACTACTCCCTGGATTAAACCAAAATTCTATTCTCTCTGTCAACAAGTGCACTCAGTTCTTCTCGGGCAGGTGTGCTGTCCTCTGACTTGCAGTTGACTTTTGCTTGAAGTTGCACAAAACACACACACGCATACACTTGCCCCAATAAACTTTAAATTAAAGAGGAAATGTGTGGTCGAGTTTTAACTACAGTTCCTTCTAGTTAAAAATACATTCGCTAACATTGGTCCAACAATGCCAGCACACCTCTTTACCTCCTTGCTGCTCTCTCATGCTGTCTCTCTCTAACTTCTGCTTCTGCAACCTCCAATCACCACAGGCAGATAATAGTGACCACCTGTCTGACCCAATCAAACAACAGAACAAAACTAAAGAAATTTGTTGTTTGTACGCTTGCGACACTTAACTTTTTACTCTAATTTCCATGTTAGAAACACAGACAAAAATGCTTATGAGAATTAAGATCATAGTTTTGTCATTTTACAAGCTAGAAACATGGGAAAAGCATTGATACCATACAAATTGTGAGTTTAGCGCTGTGGGAACATCCAAAGTTGAATCAAACATATCGTTTGCATTTCCCTGATGTGGTAGAAAAGAAAGCACAGAGACACACAGAACAGTTTGTTACAAAAATGTCTGATTTACAACTTGTCAATATTACCTGATTCTTGAGGTCCTTTGAGAATTGTCCACCCTGACGGTTTTAACGCCTTCATCTGGCGTGGAGCTGTCAGAAAAGATTAGCATCTCCATGAAAATCAGTTTAACTGATAGGCAACTCTTTGTAGTTTAAATGTCCTTCCTTCCCAGCTCTCCTGAAGGAATGCGGGAGGGAAAGATGAAATGGAGGTCTCTGGTTCTCCTATATTCAGCTGTATGAAAATGCAAAATCACTACATGAGTCAGTCATTGTATTGCTTCCCAAAGAGGAACAGGTGACCCAGAGTGACTAGTTCGAATGCATAGCAAAAGGCAACACAGATTTCATGGCTGAGGTGAAACAATGCCTTGTTGAAATCGGACAGCCCTTTCCGCATAAAGGTCATGTTGCTGCCAATTTCCCAGTTGCTGCAAATAGACATTTCTCTCATCTCACCTGAGGATGCACCTGTTGAGCTAAAGGAGAAAACTCCCCACACTGATCCTCAATATGAGAGCCCCTCTTCCCAGACATGCTCAAAGGCAACATCTGACATACAGGATGAAATTCAGTCAACTGACTGTTAGCCCCGATTCTTTTCTTGGAAGCCCAAGAACAGACAAGAGAAATCTTCAGTTCACAGCTGAAGTATTTATTGAGGTCACAGGTAAAGTATAGCAACGCTGGGCTCAGAATGACAGAGTTCTCGCAGGACCTCTGTCAGAATGAGCACAGATCTCTGATAAAAGTTCACATTTATTGTCTTGGGCCGAGCCCTGTACAGAAGTTGGACTTACGCGACCCAATGTAATTGGCCAGTTACCAGGACATGGACAGCCTAACTACTATCCACATCTTGTCCTTGGAATGTGATAAGCAACCTGTGTGTGAGTGTTGTTTAGGCGTGTGTCTAATGCAACAGACCTCACTGACAGAAAAGAGAAAAGAGAAAAGTGTCATCTGCCTCTTGTTATCAAAACTGGTTTTCATCATTTCATCATTCACCTACACATGGCCTCAGACAGATGATTCAAAAAGGCTAAGTCTTTTTTAAAGCATCCACCAGAGAGAGAAGGAAATGGACAAAGAGCAAGCAGATATAAAGGACGCAGTAAAAGACAATGCTGTAGCCTCTGTCCTGATGAATGGTCTCAGTGTGGCTGACAAAAATAGACTCACGCATTTCTTGATCCAGGTAGCACTGCATCAGTTTGCACAGTAGGGCTAATGAATAAGCTTAATCTCCAGGGAAGAAGGTCAAACATTTTACGGAGAACCATCAGTCAAAAATAGGTCGTCAAAAGCAGCAATTTTTTCAGTCCTAGAGGTTGTTGGACTGGATAGCTGTAATTTTTGTGATCTCCCAGGCATATATACTCAGAAGATTATGCCTGTGCATAAACGAAACATTCCACATAACAGTGATCAGTGGCCTCATCCGAGAAACTAGGGATGCACCGATCCACTTTTTTCATGTCCGATACCAATATCTAAGGTCCGATACCGATCCAGAAAAACAGCGCTGAATTACCTAGCAAATGGTCTGTTTCATTGTGTAGAAAAGACTGGGATCATTCTTTTGTGCATCAGACTTGACTTAAACATTTCTTTCCTGTTTTTTTTTTGTTTTTTTTGTTTTTTTTAAACAAATATAAATGTACTGAGTTATTTATTTAATAACTATGCACCAGTACAACAATCTTAAACCAATAGCTTCTCTAACTTGGTCAAAAAACATGTAAAAAAAATATATATAAGAGGTGTAACTGGTTCAGTTAGTGCAATTTGGGATATAAAAGGAATATAAAGTGTGCAACAATCTGTCTCCCACTTGCAACGGCAACACTCACAGTGAGTCCCTCGTTGACAACCAGCTGCATTGTATGTGCAACGCAGCCTAAACTACGCACTCTCATGCTGTCCATCACCTTTCACATGTTGCTGGCGTTGTCCCTCAGAATCACGTGAACTTTACTCAATGTACGTCAAACATTTCCTTCAGGGTAGCTGCGATTGTGTCGCTGGTGTGTGACCCACAGAAGTTTGTAGCATTGAGCATTGCACTGTGTGGCACGTAACTCTCATCCAGCCAGTGTGCAGTTAAACTTAAAAGTGACACAGGACATCCTCTCCGTGATTTTTGTTTCCTTCGTCTCCTTCAAAGTTAGCTGCGTCATACCGCCCCCTTTTTGTTTATTCAGTTCAGCGAACTCAGCGTGCTCCCTGGTGTGAAATCTCTGTAGGTGCTTGATTAAGTTGGTTGTGTTATAACTTCACGTTTTACCACCGCCCCTTGGAACATTTACAGTGCAGGTCTTGCAAGTAGCTGTCGAGTTTGTAGGCTGAAATAAGTTGAAAAATTTCCAGATAGCCGATCCTTTCGCTCGCTCCACATTATGTGCGCTTCAGCACTGTGTGTTGCTTGCGCATGATGCCACTCACAGTGCTTATAGCATAGTGTTAGACTGAATAGATCGGCCCCTATGTATCGGGCCCACTGTCACCAATACCCGATCTCGAATTTTCTTCAATATTGGGACCGATACCGGTACCAATATCGGATCGGTGCATCCCTATGAGAAACATTCACCTGCCTGAAATTGAACCTCAAGTAGAATTATTCTATTTAGAATGGCTCAGATATACCCAAGGCTCTGGAGCCACTTGTAATCACGAGTGTGTGAGTTGGACATTGGCCTCTCCAACTTCATGTCAGAAATAATAGCCAAAGGTTACACAGACAAAGTACCAATGTGTCCTGGGACATAGACATGGATGTTACTTATCTTACCACGGAGTCTTGGTTCCACATAAGAAAAAAGATTCAAGTGGTGTTTGATCGTGGAGTGCCATTTCAGGGATTTTAATGTTCCACCGTGTGAAGGGACTAAATGAAGGTCGTGACTTGTTGTGGTACGAAACTACAGTGGGTTTTAAAAACTTTACCCTTGGGACCATGACAACCTTCCAGTTAAAAGGGTGTTAGGTGTACAATGGAATGTTCAATCTGATATTTTCAAGTTCATAATCAGCTTGAAAGACAGAATTCTCACAAGAAGATGGATCCTTTCAGCAGCCAGTTCAATATACAATCCACTTGGAATATTGGCACCAGTAGTCCTGACTGCCAAGATGATCCTGCAAGATTTCTGTAGAAAAAAGATTTGTTGGGATTATATGGTAACAGCCTCCGCTGCACAGGAATAACATCTGCATCATTTCACTGATGAATATGAGGATGGGTACAGAACTGTCAAATAGGTGTTACTGCATAACAAACATGGCCAAGCATGGTGAGCAGAATGGATCCAACGTGGAGAAAAGAGCTGCAGATGGACCTAGCAGATATTTTTCGACGGATAGCACCTCTGTGCTGACATACATCAACAACTAGACCACAATTCTCCAAAGTGAAATCCTTACTGAAGAAAGAAACTGTGTCAGGGCCTCAGTTTCTTTTTCAGTCTTTTGAACAGTGGACTCCTGATGGATTAGGAGAAATCTTACCAAAGGATTCTGAAATCAGTAGCACCACAGTGAATGCTGCTCAGACATCTGAAGAAGTGAATCAACCCCCCCATCAGTTTGCCTATCACCCAATAAGGTCAATGGAGGATGCCATCTCCACAGCAATGTGCTCCACCCTGATGAACCTGGAACAGCAACACCTATGTGAGGATGCTGTTCATCAACTTCAGCTCAGCATTCAACACAGTCATCCCCTCCAAACCGGTCAACAATCTCAGTGATCTCGGCATCAGCACGTCCCTCTGCAACAGGACCTTGGACTTCCTGACCACCAGACCCCAGTCTGTTAGGTTAGACAACCATACCTCCAGCACCCTGACCCTGAACACCGGCGTCCCACAGGGCTGTGTGCTGAACCCTTTTCTATACTCCCTCTTCACCCACAACTGCTTGTGCATGGCTCCAACTCCATCATTAAGTTTGCAGACGACACCATGGTGATAGGCCTGATTAACAACCGACAACAACCTGACCCTCAACACCAAGAACACCAAGGAGCTCATTGTGGACTACAGGAAAACGGTTGAACGTGTCTCTAGCTTCAAGTTCCTGGGCATTTACATCTCCGAGGACCTCTCCTGGACCCTCAACTCCTCCACCCTGATAAAGAAGGCTCAACAGCGCCTCTACTTTACATACCATGTTGCACATGTTTTTATGGTTTCATAGAAATTACATGCACTACCTGCACCTACCTCATACTGTTTATACTGTTTATACTTCTTGCCACTTGCACTACTTACTTGTATTTATATATTTTTTGGATATTATGACTATTGATACCCTTTTAAACTGTATTTTAGACATCAAGTCATGGATGGCAGAGAGCTTCCTACAGCTCAACCAGGATAAAACAGAGGTTTTAGTTATTGGTCCTGAAGGCAAGAGAGAGACACTTTTACCAAAACTACAAGGTTTTACACCCTCACAATCTGTTAAGAACCTGGGCGTCATTTTCGGCTCTGAGCTTAGTTTTATTCCTCATATTAAACGTTAGAAAAACTACAGGATCTGATTGTCAACTGGAAACAAAACAATAGGCACGCCCCACGCATGTGTTTGGTCTTGCCTGCTTGCTAGCTATAAAAGAGTAGGCTACCGGATGGATGTCAAGCGCAAAACACCGAAATGGATGCGAACAAGATTCTGAATGGAAAGTTTAGTTTCAAAAAGTTGCCAGATGGGTCGACTTACAAGACCAAAGTTATATGTGTGTATTGTTGGTGTGAACTGAGTTATCACCATAGCTCATGCAGTCTGAAATACCACTTGATGGCCAAACACACTGCTAATACGAATTCTCCGCCGCCTCCTTGTCAAAACCAGGCGACAATGGATGGCTTTCGACAGAGGCATATGGATACCGCAACTAAGAACAAGCTTATTGCAGCCATAGCCAAGTAATGTTCATTCTTTCTAGAGAGAAATAAGAGGCTGGGTTGATAAGCCTCTGGTGAATAAACAGAAAAGCAGTATAGTCTGACTGCTATTATGTTCAAAGGAAACTTAAGAAAGGAAAGTTTAAGCCATGGTTTAACTGCACTATAGGCTGAGTCCTAGTTTACAATGATGTGCACTTTGTAACTTTATCTTGTATCACCCTGTTTTGATCCCTTAGAAAGGGTTGTTGAAGGGGCTTTTTTGTAACCAAGTATTTATTTTTTTGTCATCTGTTTAGTGAGAGTATTAAATTGTGTGAGATTTTGCTTCAAATGTGAATGACTGCTCAAAGTGAGAATGTTATGTGAAATGTAACACTACACGTTGTTGTTTTTGTCATGACCCTGATCGAAAGACCCTCTTCTTCTCGTTCAGTAGGGCTTTCAGTTCCGGGGACACCCAGGGTTTGTTGTTTGGGAAACACAGCACCTTCTTTGTAGGCAGTTTTCCACACAGAAGTTAATGTAGTCTGTAATGCAAGTTGTTAAACTGTCAATGTCCTCCTCGTGTGGACTACACAATACGTCCCAGTCAGTGGTGTCAAAACAGTCCTTCAGTGCCATGCTTGACTCCTCTGACCATCTTCTCACATGCCTGATGATTGGTGGTTGTTTGTTCAGCAAAGGTGTGTATGCAGGTGGCAGATAAACAAGATTGTGGTCAGAACAGCCCAGTGGGGGGAAAGGTGATGAGCTGTAAGCATCCTTAGTGTTTGCATACATTAAGTCCAGTGTTCTGTTGTCTCTGGTGGGGCACTTCACATACTGTGTGAAAGTGGGGAGAGTGGCAGACAGGAAATCATCTTGGAGTCTCAAGAGATGAGAAGGAGGGCCTGGGGGTGCGATATCTGGAGCTGTGAGACTACTGTATGCAGAAGCCCGCATGCTGTTGCAGCATCGGCGGACGTGGGGGGTGTGCACAGTTATTGCGATAACATGTGAGAACTCCCTCAGGAGGTAATATGGCCTAATGCTAACAGCTAACAGCTCAATGTCTCTGGTGCAGTGCTGCTCTTTTACACTTATGTGCCCTAGCTTACAGCATCTGTTGTTTACAGACATCACTATGCCCCCACCTTTCCTGTTGCCGCTCTCCTTCGCTTTCCTGTCTGCTCTCAGCAGTTGGAAATTGTCCAGCGTAACATGCAAGTCCGACATAATGTCAGTTAACCAGCTTTCAGTCAAACAGATGAGGCTACACTCGCAGTACTCGATCTGCAGTTGGGTTAGCGCCGTTAGTTCTTCCAGCTGTAACGAGCTGCCACTCGCGCAGCGCCATGTTGAGTTCTTGCCTCACCTAAAAAAAAAAAATCTCTCTGTACCTGAAATAAATGATCTAATGTGAGCAAGCATGTAAATTTACACAGCTACCACAGCGAACACTAACTTAGCAAACTGTAGGTAATGCCAGTAAGTAAGCACAGCACAGCATAACACAGAACACTTACTTACATGTCAAAATATCCTTGGACAAGACCCCAAATTGCCCCCGATGCTGTGTGAGTGGTTAAAAAAGCTAGTAATAAGTAGGTGGTTTTTGAAGGCTAATTGAAGACTCAATATTATATGTATATTTTTACCTTAAATACAAAAAAAGTGTATTAAAATACAGTTGCTTTTGGGCTCAGTTTATCAATGCAGAATTTTGGATTGCACATGGCAGGTTATGGATAATAAAATACAGTGTTGTGTAATATTGCACAGAAATAAAATATATAAATACAGTAGAAAATAATATATATGAGCACAGCAGACAAAAATATGTGATATTGCACAGCATATTTGCAAAGATGTAGTGAATATTAGCAGAAATTTAAACCTTAAATAATGCAGTGGTGTGAACAACAGTGGATTTGTGAAAAAAAATGGAATGTTAAATGATAACTGACACTTAAATGATGTTGGAGTTAAACAGTCTGATGTTTTCTGATGTTAGAGTTAAACAGATGATCAATCTGATCCTGAATCAGGACTGTTACATAAGGTTAAATAAAGAAGCTCCACTTTCTTTTTATTCTTCTTATTTGTGTTTGCAGAGTTAGTTAGGCGTGTTTTCAAAAAGCTCTGTGTTTTATTGGACATGACTTTAAGCAACACAAAGAAAAAAATTACATGTTTGTGGATAGTGAAATATTTGCAGATCATCGCACAAATCTGTGGACTGTCCTCTGTGGGTCACTGTTGAAGTCCAATAAAAACTTCCATATATCTTCATTCATTCATTCATCTTCTATACCCGCCTTATCCCTTTCGGGGTTGCGGGGGGCTGGAGCCTATCCCAGCTGTCAACAGGCGAGAGAGGCGGGGTACACCCTGGACCGGTCGCCAGTCAATCGCAGGGCAACATACATACAACCATTCACTCTCACACTCACACCGAAGGGCAATCTTAGAGTAACCAATTAACTAATGAGCATGTTTTTGGTCTGTGGGAGGAAGCTGGAGTGCCTGGAGAGAACCCACGCATGCACAGGAAGAACATGCAACAGAAAGGCCCCCGCCTGACCCGGGGATCAAACCGGTGACCTTCTTGCTGTGAGGCACGCGCACTACCTGCTGCGCCACCGTGCCGCCCTTCCATATATCTTATGTAGGGGAATTGACTTAACTTGATGTTGCATTTGTTAATAAAATACCGGGGCACCACCTTCCTCAGCTAAGAGGGACTGTATTGACTAACTCTTGCAACGCTGATGTAATGCTAACGAATGAACCAACAGTAGACCAGTCAGATAATCTGAAGGGGAAACTCTAGATAGAGGAATCATTTATATTCAGCTCAAAAGGACACCATCTGACCATGACTGGAATAAAAAAACTTATTTATTAAACACAATCATGAATAATGAATAATGGATCATGAATAGTACGTCAGAGGATATAGGCAATATGAAATAACACAAGCAATTGCAGAGAGAAACCTATGGCAAGCAATGGCAAAACGAGTTTGGCAATAGTGAGAAGTAGTTAAAGGAAAGTCTATTCCAGGGTTCTGGAGAGGAGAATCCGGCCAATAGTCGAACCACGGATTCAGGAGGAACAATGCGGTTTTCGTCCTGGCCGTGGAACACTGGACCAGCTCTATACCCTCCGCAGGGTGCTTTAGGGTTCATGGGAGTTTGCCCAACCAGTCCACATGTGTTTTGTGGACTTGGAGAAGGCATTCGACCGTGTCCTTCGCGTCATTCTGTGGGAGGTGCTCCGGGAGTATGGGGTTGGAGGCCCTCTGCTGAGGGCTGTACAGTCCCTGGACGCCTCCCTAGGGAGGTGTTCCAGGCATGTCCCACCGGGAGGAGGCCCCGGGGAAGACCCAGGACACGCTGGCGCGACTATGACGCTCGGCTGGCCTGGGAACGCCTCGGGATCCCCCCGGAAGAGCTGGGGGAAGTGTCCAGGGAGAGGGAAGTTTGGGCGTCCCTGCTCAGGCTGCTCCCCCCGCCACCCGGCCCCAGATGAAGCGGGAGAAGACGGACGGACGGAGAGTCTGGGGAAACAGTGTGTGGTGTCTGGCCCCATTCCAATTCTCTCTAAAAACTATGAATGCTTTAGCCGTCTCCTCAGTCTCCACCACTGGCTCAAAAACTTCTCTTCTGGTACAGGATGTAATTTTATTTCTAACTTTGACTACTTCTGGACAAATTCGAGTCTGTATAGAATGGATGGTGTGCATCCCAACAAAAAGGGAATAAAGCAGTTAACCACAAATTTTATCCAGTTCATAACCTTTTCTCTCTGATACAAGCCATGGCATGTTTCGACTCAGAGCCAAAATCTGCAGTTTCTACTTTCTCAGCAAACTGCCTGAAGATAGCTCTCCTTAACGTCAGATCCCTTTCTAATAAAACCTTTATTGTTAATGATATCATAACATCTCATCAACTTGACTGTTTTCTCCTCACTGAGACCTGGCTTGATGAAACTGGAAGTAGAGTTGAGTGTGGCCTCCAACTTCTCATTTCTACACTCTACCAGGACTAACAAGAGAGGAGGTGGTGTTGCAGCAGTTTTTTCAGATTCCTTATCATGGAAACATATCTCCTTTGGTTGTTATTCCACATTTGAATATCTTGCTTTTATAATGAGATCCCTGCAGCCCTGCCTAGTTCTCACAGTGTATTGTCCATCACGACTCAAAAAAGGTTTCCTAACCGAGTTTGGTGAACTTTTATCCAAAATCACTGTCGAATACAACTGAATTCTTATCTCTGGTGATTTTAACATTCACATTGATGTTGCTTCTGACAGCTTTGCGAACCAGTTCTCAGACATTTTATCATTGTTTGAACTTGTTCAGAGGCAGCACGGTGGTGCAGCAGGTAGTGCGCGTGCCTCACAGCAAGAAGGTTGCCGGTTCGATCCCTGGGTCAGGTGGGGCCTTTCTGTGTGAAGTTTGCATGTTCTTCCTGTGCATGCGTGGGTTCTCTCCGGGCACTCTGGCTTCCTCCCACAGACCAAAAACATGCTCATTAGGTTCAATTCAATTTTATTTGTATAGCGCCAAATCACAACAAAAGTTGTCTCAGGACACTTTACATATAGAGCTGGTACAGGCCGAGCTCTTTTATCTACAGAGACCCAACAATTCCCTCATGAGCAAGCACTTGGCAACAGCGGTGAGGAAAAACTTCCTTTTAACAGGCAGAAACCTCAGGCAGAACCAGGCTCTGGGTGGGCGGCCATCTGCCTCGACCGGTTGGGTGAGAGAGGGAGAGCGAGAGAGTGAGAGAGACAGAGAGAGAGAGAGACAGAAATGCTGTCGGAGAGAGAGAGAGAGACAGACAGAGAGAGACAGACAGAAATGCAGTCAGAGAGAGAGAGAGACAGACAGACAGAGAGAGACAGACAGACATGCATTCACATTAACAGTGACAGTGGATGTAATAACAGTAATAGCATTTGCAGTGGATGTCAGGCAGGGCCATGGTAGGAGACGTAGCTGTAATCCACGATCCAGATTCAGCCACTGTCCATGGGAACCTGCGAGACGACAAAGCACAGAAACTCCGGGGAAGGAGCTAAATTAGTACCACGCCGTGGTAGGACATGAAAGCGTGCAGATGGAGAGGGACAGAGGAGCTCGGTGTATCTTTGGAGGTCCCCCGACAGTCTAATGCTATGGCAGCATAACTAGGGGCTGGTCCAGGACAAGCCTGAGCCAGCCCTAACTATAAGCTTTATCAAAAAGGAAAGTTTTAAGCCTACTCTTAAATGTAGAGACAGTGTCTGCCTCCCGGACAAAGATTGGAAGATGGTTCCAGAGGAGAGGAGCTTGATAGCTAAATGCTCTGGCTCCTGTTCTGCTTTTGTAGACTTTAGGAACCATAAGTAAGCCTGCATTCTGGGAACGCAGTGTTCGAGTGGGGTAATAAGGTACTATGAGCTCTTTAAGATAAGAAGGTGCCTGGCCATTTATGGCTTTGTAAGTAAGGAGGAGAATTTTAAATTCTATTCTAAACTTTACAGGGAGCCAGTGCAGAGTTGCTAATATTGGAGATATATGATCTCTCTTCCTCGTTTTTGTTAGAACACGTGCTGCAGCGTTCTGGAGCAACTGGAGAATATTCAGCAACGAATTTGGGCAGCCTGATAGTAAGGAATTGCAATAATCCAGCCTGGAAGTTACGAATGCATGGACTAGTTTTTCTGCATCATTTTGAGACAAAATATGCCTGATTTTTGCAATATTACGCAGGTGAAAGAAGGCAGTTCTTGAAATTTGTTTTACATGGGAGTGAAAGGACATGTCCTGATCAAAGACAACTCCCAGATTCTTTACAGTGGTGCTTGAGGCCAGCGCAATGCCATCCATAGCTGCTATGTCACCAGAAAGTGAGTTTCTAAGATGTTTAGGGCCTACTACTATAACTTCAGTTTTGTCCGAGTTTAGCATCAGAAAATTGCAGGTCATCCAGGTCTTTATGTCCTGAAGACACGCTTGTAGTCTAGTTAACTGACTGGTTTCTTCTGGCTTCATTGATAAATATAGCTGGGTATCATCTGCGTAGCAATGAAAATTTATTGAATGCTTCCTGATAATCTTACCTAAAGGAAGCATATATAAGGTGAAAAGAATTGGTCCAAGCACAGAACCCTGCGGAACTCCATAGCTGACTTTAGTGAGCACAGAGGAGTCATCGTTAACGTGTACAAAATGAGAGCGATCTGACAAGTAGGATTTAAACCAGCTTAGCGCAATTCCCTTAATGCCAATGAAGTGTTCAAGTCTCTGCAATAGGATACCATGGTCAATGGTGTCAAATGCAGCACTAAGATCTAATAAGACTAGTACAGAGACAAATCCTTTATCAGATGCAATTAGAAGGTCATTTGTAACTTTAACCAGTGCTGTCTCTGTGCTGTGATGCACTCTAAATCCTGACTGGAAATCCTCAAATAAACTATTTTTGTGTAGAAAGTCACACAGCTGATTAGCAACTGCTTTCTCAAGAGTTTTTGAGAGAAAGGGAAGGTTGGATATCGGTCTATAGTTGGCTAAAACCCCTGGATCAAGAGTAGGCTTTTTAAGTAGAGGTTTTATCACAGCTACTTTAAAGGACTGTGGTACGTAGCCTGTTGATAAAGACAGATTGATCATGTCTAATACGGAAGAGTCAATTAAAGGTAATACTTCTTTAAACAGCTTAGTCGGGATGGGGTCTATAATACAGGTTGATGATTTTGATGATGAAATTATTGAAATTAGTTGGTGAAGGTCGACAGGTGTAAAACAATCTAAAACTGCGACAGGCTGAGAAACAGTTTCTACGGTTTCTGTGTTTGAAGACAAAACAGCACCTGTTGACGGCAGGAGCCGATGAATTCTGTCTCTAATACTAAGAATTTTATCATTAAAGAAGCTCATGAAGTCATTACTGTTCAGAGCTAAAGGAATACATGGTTCAACAGAATTGCGGCTCTCTGTCAGCCTGGCTACAGTGCTGAAGAGAAACCTGGGATTGTTCTTATTTTCCTCTATTAGTGCAGAGTAGTAGGCTGCCCTGGCACTGCGGAGGGCTTTCCTGTATATTTTAAGACTGTCTTGCCAGGCAAACCGAAATTCTTCCAAATTGGTAGAACGCCATTTCCTTTCTATTTTCCGTGAAGTTTGCTTTAATTTGCGGGTTTGAGGGGTATACCATGGAGCTAACCTCCTCTGTTTAATTATCTTCTTTTTTAGGGGAGCAACAGAGTCAAGTGTCATACGCAATGAACCTGTGGCACTATCAACCAGGTAGTCAATTTGGGAGGGACAAAGGTTAGCATAGGAGTCCTCTGTTGTATTGAGACATGGCATTGAATTAAATGCTGATGGGATCATATCCTTAAATTTAGCTACAGCACTATCAGACAGGAGTCTGGTATAAGAATTTTTGCCTACTGGCTGGTAGTCTGGTAATATGAATTCAAAAGTTATTAAATGATGGTCCGATAAAAGAGGATTCTGTGAGGAGACTATTAGGTCTTCAATTTCAATGCCATATGTCAGAACAAGGTCGAGGGTATGCTTAAAGCAGTGAGTCGGTTCATGCACATTCTGATGGAAGCCAACTGAGTCTAATACTGAGGTAAACGCAGTGCTAAGGCTGTCATTATCAATGTCAACATGAACATTAAAGTCACCTACAATAATTACTTTATCTGCTTTAAGGACTAAACCTGATAGAAACTCAGAGAACTCAGGTTAATTGGTCAATTAGGTTAATTGGTCAATTGGTCTAAATTGTCCCTAGGTGTGAATGTGAGAGTGAATGGTTGTATGTGTGTTGCCCTGCAGTCGGCTGGCGACCGGCTCAGGGTGTACCCTGCCTCTCGCCCTTTGACAGCTGGGATAGGCTCCAGCCCCCCCCCCCCCAACCCCGAAAGGGATAATCAGGGGTATAGAAGATGAATGAATGAATGAATTTGTTCAACACACATCACCAGGGCCACACCCTTGACTTGGTCATTTCCAAAGGTCTCAATGTATCCCCAGAATATGTATTGGATGTCAAAATAGTCAATGACCCAAATTATGGACAATATTGCACCTGAAAAAACTAAGGTAATATGTGGCCAAAATAGAGCACCTTGGAAGAACAAAGACAATATTAAGGCACTTAAAAAAAAACCTGTCGCCAACTTGAACGGAAATGGTGCAAGTCAAAAACCTAGACCGATTACATAATTTATAGGGACATACTTACTAAATATAACGAAGAAGTTAAACGATCTAGACACCATTATCTTTCTCACATTATTAAAAAAACTCTAACAATTCAAAAGTGCTGTTCAACACCATCGATAGGCTGGTCAACCCACTTAGAGAAATTCTGGCTGAGCTCCACTCCCTGGAGAAATGTAATGAATTTGCCACCTCATGAACAAGATTTCACATATCATTGACAATATTGTTGCTTCCTCTGTTGATGAATGTCTGCACTCTGTGTCCACTCACCACTATACTGCTAGCATTCACTTCTAAATGTGGTGCAGCACCTCAGCTCTGCGACATGTCGTCTTGATCCCATGCCCTCAAAGTTATATAAAAATGTTTTCAGTTGTTTGGTTGCGGATGTTCTTGGGATTGTTGAAGCCTCCCTACATTCAGGAATTTTTCCATCATCCCTAAAACATGCTATTGTGAAACCACTGTTAAAAAAAGAGCAATCTCGATCCACTGGTCTATGATAACTACAGACCGATATCAAACCCTCCTTTACTAGGAAAAATCCTTGAAAAGGTCGTTTATAAACAACTGCACCAATACTGTCGTGGAATGTGAAAGCCAAAAGCACAAACCACAGAAGGCCAAAAACACTCAAATTCAGCTGTCCAATTGTTTCAGGAAAAAATCCTCTTAAAAATGTCCAATAATGCTCTGCAGGAGTCAGAAGTCCGAGGTGCAAAGTACTTTATTGTCGACAATAAAGGGGAACACACACAGAAACGCACAGCGTGCAATCCTGATGAATTCCAACTTACAATGATCTGTGCTCTATCTCCTATAGAGTTCAGCTCAGGGTCTTCCACGCCCCTGGGGGCATCTTCTCTTTTTTCTAATTTTACACCATTACATCATCTTTCGGCAGCTGCTCTGCCTTGGATTTCTCTGTCTTTCCCAAATTTGCATTTATATATTAAAGGTTCGTCCTAAGAATGCACTCTTTTATTTTCTCTCCATTCTTTCCAAATTACACCATTAACTTCTGGCTTTTTCAGGCTGGTTTCTTTAAAAAGGTTTGCAAACTTAAAATAAGTACAGAATGCATATTACAAAGTATAAAGGCATACCACACACTACTATTGCTTTTAAGTGCACTTTTGAGATTATATTAAATCATGGTGAGATTAAATATTAAATCACAGAGTAATTATAAGACCATTCAATCTATCAGTAGTTATAGCAAAACATTCAGGTATGAGTAGCAAAACAGTCAGATATGGGTTATAAGAGAATACTTGTTTAAAGACTTTGTTCAAACAGTAAGATTACATGAAAGCACACAAAGAGGTTGCAGTAAAGACACCTGCAAGGTCAGGGGGCCCTGATAAGGGTTTCTCTCTACTTAATGATTTCATGATCTTTCCACTTCTCTTTCACTTCTCTTGCAGTATCATATTCAGAGAATCAGCAGCACTCCAAGCACATAAACTGTTATGACAATATCACACCAAATGAATCATTTTCACTTATAATATCATGCTTAACAAATCAGCTCTTACGAACGCACAGCGTTGATTACAGTGTTTCTATCTACCATTGATTACAGTTTTTTTTCTCAATTCTCTCAAATCATCAACTGTTGGAAAAATTATACGACAATACCTGTCTTTTTTTGCTTGATACATATCAATCTGGTTTCAGACCAAACCATAGTACTGAGACTGCTCTGATCAGAGTCATTAATGATCTTAAGATCACCAACGACAACCACGAGCTTTCCATCTTGGTGCTTCTTGACCTCAGTGCAGCATTCGATACTGTAGACCATGCCATTCTCCTAAACCGACTAGAACACCACTTAGGCCTTAAAGGCACAGTACTTAACTGGTTTGCTTCATACCTTACAGGACGATCCTTTTCTGTGACTATTGGCAACTTTGAATCAAATCAGTTCAGCCTTTCGTATAGTTTACCCCAGGGGTCAATTTTAGGCCCCCTACTGTTCAATTTATATATGCTCCCCCTTGGGTCCCTAATACAACAGTATAACATCTCCTATCAATCTTATGCTGATGACACACAACTATATATATATCTGTTTCGTCCAGAAACTTTGCTCCAGTGAACAACCTCATCCAATGTATTAACGAAATCCAACTTAGGATGGCAAAACATTTTTTTAAAACTTAATTGGGAAAAAACAGAGATACTGCTGGTGGGCCCAAAGGCCTTGAGACACCAAATACAATCTTTGTTAACTCCCCTTTCTATTACACCATGTGAGCATGTGAGAAATTTGGGAGTGACTGTAGACTCCGAACTTAATTTTCAAAAGCACATCTCTAACATCTCCAAAACAGCATTCTACCACCTCAGAAACATCTCAAAACTGAGATGTCTCCTGTCCAAGTCAGACTCTGGAAAGCTGGTTCACTACTAACAAAAACTAAAAGGTTTGAACATATTACTCCTTACCTATCACTTCTTTACTGACTTCCAGTAAAATATAGAATTGATTTTAAAATAGTTCTCATTGTTCTTAAATGTTTTAATGGCCTGGTACCCTCCTACATTTGTGACATGCTTACTGATTACACACCTGAGAAGTCCCTCAGATCATCAAACACAGGGCTCCTCACAGTACCAAGAATACACCTCAAAGCAACTCTTGGTGCCCTCAGCTATTATGGTCCCACTCTTTGGAACTCTCTTCCTCTGGTTGTTGGTGATTCTGCAATTAAAGGTGTGGGAAGCATGTACAGCAGAAACAGAAAAGTGTTGTGCTTTCCTGATGATACAGTCTCCAACATGACCAACAGAATCCTTAGTATTGTTGCAGAAACTCCAACTTTGAAATATCTTGTACTGCACACAGGGGCAAATGATATTGCGAAACGACAATCTGAAGTGCTCAAACGAGACTTGGGTAAACTGCTAAATGCAAACTAAACTGCTTTTTGCCTCCAACCTATCTTTCTTCCTGCGTAACACTGTTCCCACTCCCAAGGACAAGAGACAAGAGGAATCCAAACAAAAGCAGCAAACACCAAAACATGAAGGAGAACCGACTCTCCCGCCACCTGTATACCCTAACCATGAGGGATGCCAGGGCAAAAAAGGGGATGCCTAATGTCCTCCACCAGGGGCCACTGCTCGTGAGGACTCACCGACTCCAACCACTAAAACTCCACCTAGGCCACCATCTCCAACTGCCCAAACTCCATCTAGCTCATCATCTTCACTGGGTATCCCATCACCCTCTTCCCCCCTGCTGGAGTTTACTGACCAAATGAACAAACTTGTCAGCACTGGCATCAGGCTTACTCCTCGCCCATCTGGGATCCTGTCCCCCCAAATTCCACCCCGCCCCCTACAACCACTCCTGTCCCCCTAGACCACCACAGTGCCGACGGGCACCACCTCCACCCCCTCCATGGCTTGATCTGAACCTATTCCAGTCCCCTAGTAAGAGCCCAGCACAGCCACCTATTTGTGTTGGTAACTGATGCGTTCTGGGTCCAGCTTTTAAGGCAAATGTTATGCCTGACTTTTTTACGGAAAAGCCAGGGCCCATTGTGCCAGAAGCTTTATTGATTCATTTCTCAATAGGTAGGAGGAGAAGATCGGTCCATCTCTCAAGAAACATCACATCATCGCATTTAACATGTATTCCATGTCAGCCACAGTGTGTTCTAAAACAGGGGATGTTGGACTTTTTAGGACATTTAAGTTAGCTCTTTTAAATGTTAGGTCTTTGGCAGGCAAATCATTCTTAATCAATCAATTTATCATCAAGCACAAGCTTGATTTTATGTTTTTAACTAAAACTTGGTTAGGACAAGATAACGGCGCAGTCAGTTCTCAATGAGTCAGCCCCTCTGAATTTCAGTTTCATAAGTAAAGTAAGAATGCATAAGAGAGGCAGTGGAGTTGCCATTTTGTTTAATGATAGCATTCAATGCAAGAGTGTCTCTTATGATCAGTTTGAATCTTTTGAATATGTTACCATTCAATCGAAGTCTCCCTGTTGATCAGTCTTTGTAACCATCTACAAACCCCCAAAATACAATGCAAAATTTTCCGATGAGTTTGCTAAACTAGTGTCTGTTGTTTGTATTGATTTTGACTGTGTTGTGTTAGTGGGTGACTTCAACATTCATGTTGATAATCTCAAAGATGGATGTGCTAAAGAACTTTTTAACATTCTAAATCATTTTGGCTTATCTGAGTATCTCAGCACGTAACGCATTCAACAGATAACAAAGGGCATATATTAGATTTGGTTATTTCCAAAGGGCTTAATATCTCTGAGGTTGTGATGGATGTTGCTGTTTCTGATCATTACTGTGTGTCATTTAAAATGGCCATATCTGCTATTCTGAACAAAAGTGGAACAGAGGTAATCAAAAAGCGTTATATTAATGATAACACCTGTGCAGTCTTCACTCAGTCTTTTACACCATCACCAACACTGCCCTCAGGTTCAACTGATGACCTTGTAAATAGTTTCAGTTCCAAAGTTATGATTATTATTGACTCCATCGCCCCAATTAAGACCAAAGTTTTGTCAGGAAGGAAAAAGGCACCTTAGAGAAACACCACACTAGTCAAAGTCCAGAAAAGAGTCTGCAGACAGGCAGAGCGCAGGTGTCAAAAAACCAAACTCCATGTTCATTATGAGATTTACAAAAACAGTCTCGACACCTATAATCATGAACTAAAGAAGGCAAGGCAAGCATTCTTCTCAGAGATTATCAACAGAAAGTGTAATAATGACCGTACTTTGTTTTCTGTTGTGGATGGACTAACAAACCCCGCAGCATCAGTCCCTCCTGAACTGCTATCCAACAAGTCATGCAATGATTTTGCAGCCTTTTTTACAGATAAAATTTCAAGGATAAGACAAACAGTGTGCAGCTCCAGCTCAGGCAAAATGATAAGTCCACCTGTGCCTTCTTGTTCTCCAGTTAATCTAGCACATTTTAACCTTCTAGATCATACAAGGATCATACAGAAACTGTATCACAGTTAAATTCCACAACATGCTGCCTTGATACTCTGCCAACAAACTTTTTAAAAAATGTTTTTAATTGCATAGCTCTAGATGTTTTACAGATAATAAATAATTCTCTTCAGTCTGGTCAGTTTCCCCAGGCAATAAACCCTCTCCTAAAAAAGACTAATCTGGATGCTTCAGTAATAAGTAACTGCAGGCCAATATCAAATCTTCCCTTTCTACAAAAAAATATTGTAAGGGTTGTTTTTCAACAAACACATGCTGTCATGATGCAGAACAATCTTTTTAATGCACTTCAGTCTGGATTTTCCTCCACACCACAGCACTGAGACTGTACTTATCAAAGTTTTAAATGACATACATCTGAATCATGATGCTTCCAAAACCTCAGTCTTAGTATTATTAGATCTCAGTGCTGCCTTTGATACAGTTGATCATGACATACTTCTTGACAGACTGGAAAAGTGGGTGGGACTTACTGGCACTGTACTACACTGGTTCAAATCTTGTTTACAAGATAGAGACTACTTTGTGTCAATTGGTGAGCATGTGTCTGAACGAAAAAAGATAATGTGTGGGGTGCCACAAGGGTCCATTCTTGGACCACTTCTTTTCAGTATCTACATGTTGCCCCTAGCTCAGAATATGGAGCATCATAATATTTCTCATCATACTTACGCAGATGATACACAACTTTATATTTCTGCGTAATCACTTGACTAACGTCCCTTACTTTCACTGAGTGAGTGTATTCATCAAATCAATGAGTGGATGTGCCAGAATTTTCTTCAGCTTAATGCAGGTAAGACATAAGTGATTGTATTTGGCCCCAAAAATGAAAGGTCAAAGATCAGTGCTCACCTTAACTCCATGCCAATGACAACAACAGATAAAACCAGAAATCTTGGTGTAATTATTGATTCTGACTTGAATTTTAACAACCATTTAAAGCTCATTACCAAATCAGCCTACTGCCACCTGAAAAATATAACCAGAAGTAAGGGATGTCTGTCCAAAGAAGACATGGAAAAACGTGTTCATGCATTCATTTTCAGTAGGTTGGACTATTGCAATGGAGTCTTTACTGGCCTAAACAAAAAAACAATTAGGCAACTACAGCTGATTCAAAGTGCTGCTGCACGAGTCCTTACAAACACCAGAAAAATGGACCATATCACACCAGTCCTCAGATTGCTACATCGGCTTTCTGTGAGTCAAAGAATAGACTTTAAAATCTTAGTGTTGGGCTACAAAGTATTAAATGGTCTAAGACCAAAATATATTCCAGATTTATTAACTCCATATGAAGTATCCAGACCTCTCAGGTCACCAGGGACAGGTCTATTGTGTGTTCCCTGAATGAGAATCAAACAAAGTGAAGCAGCTTTCAGTAATTATGCTTCTCACCTGTGGAACATTCTCCCTGCACACCTGAGGTCTCCACCAACTGTCAGTTCATTTAAATCAGGGTTGAAAACATTATTATTTGCTACAGCTTTTACATAAAGTAAATATATCTGCTCAATGATTCTAAATGCTAAATTATTGTCTTTTACTGGATTCTGTTTTTAATTTTCTTTTAAATGTATTTTATTTTATTTTTATTATTATATTCTCTTCTACTTTCTTTCTTTCTTTCTTTCTTTCTTTCTTTCTTTCTTTCTTTCTTTCTTTCTTTCTTTCTATGATTTTTATGTATTTTTATGCTTCTGTAAAGTACTTTGAATTGCCTGGTGTATGAATTGTGCTATACAAATGTAGCAGAACTGGCCTCTAACTGACCCTTCCTTACCCTCTGTGCATCCCTTCAGGAGAAATGGAGTTGTAAAACACCCCAAATTTCAAGAGCTATTGACCATTTGAACTGTTACAGGGACAGTGCTAAGCTGAATAGAGACAAGATGTCTGGCTCAGAGATATCTCCTCCACACTCTTTCGGGGGAGCAAGAGAAACAGACACCTCAACATCAAAGGTTGCCCTTTTTGCCCCATGTTTCCCATGGAGGTGCTAATTCCCTCTTGATAGCCCATGGGAGATACGGACAATACAGCTGTCTAGGTGAACCAATGCCAGACCTCAGAGGAATCCACAAACAAAATAATGCTGATGGGTTGTAAATTAGCCATTCCTGAAACAAACTGTTTTGTAGATCTGTGTGTCTTGTTCTTCAGTATACCAAAATAACCAGTTCTCTATGTTTGATCTCACTTTTTCTTACAGTGTCAAGCCCGTAATCTGTGTGATATCAATTTTTTTTCTGTGTTTGTGGCTTGTAGAATGACAAAGCTGTGATTTTAACTTTTCTTCCAAGTTTGTCTGAGTTTTTATCATGGAACCATACTGCCATCTCGAGGTTCGTAACAGTTAGGTTGAATACGCTTGACGTGATACATTTATTAATAAGTAACCGTTATAGTGATGATCATTTTGGGCAAATATAGTCTTCCCTTCTTTATTTCTTTATTTTGTGTTAGTTATACCTTGAGTCATCATATATATTAAGGCGAGTATTAGAAATTTATCATGATTCCGTTATTATGAGTTATCATTTAACGTTGTCAGCCACCTATAAGAATTGCCTAACGCATGTTGTGAACAATGTTGGAATGCCATTGAAAATTGTCCATTCAAAATGTATGTGATTGACCATAGTGAGAAGCAGATGAGCCCCTCGTACGAACCATTAATTAATCCTCGCCTTACAAGATGAAATGACGTCACGCGCCTACGAACCATCCCACATGCGCGACAGCCTATCGGTGATTAGACACGCCTTGGAGCGAGGAAAACCATCTGCCGCATGCAGCGGACAGTCAGTTAGTTAGTTTTTAGTCTGTCTTGTTAGTCTGTAGAGTCTGTTTAGTCTGTAGAGTCTTGTCTTAGTCTTTCGTTTGTCTTCTTCTAGTCTTAATTTTTCCTTTTCAGTCCAAGTTTCTATTCTAGTTTTTTTAGCCTTCGTTCGGTCCTGTTTTTGCATTCATCTTGTCTTCTTTTTGTTGCTGCTCATAGTCACGCTGAGTAGCCTGAGTTTATTCTTTAGAAGACGTATTTTCTTTTGTTTTCTCTTCGTGAAACTTTATTTTTTGCTCGCCACATTAAGCCACGTGATTTGATTTGCTTTGTTTTTGTGTAAAATTCTACTCACGTAATAATAATTTTGGAGACTCTTTTCGACCGGCCATCGAAGAGACATTTAATCTTATTGTTAGTAATCTAAAGTCCTGTTTCACGGTCACCACTAAAACCTGCAGCCATCTGCTAACCCGCTGGTTCGGGCTAGACAACCATCAGAAGCCGCTCCTTGTCTGTAACCGACACCGGAGAGTTCCAGCCCCTGAAACATCCCTGTCCAACACCGGCTCGCCACCGTGGTTTGATCGATTCGTCCAGCAGACTGCTGCGCAGATCGGAGCCACGGACACAGCTTGGAGTCTTCGTGTCAGTTCGGAGCAGACATCAAACAGGAGCGTCACTGGCCAAGCAGGCATGTTAAGCGGGTTTGAATAAGAGTTGGTCCATGAGGTTATGATACTGTAAATTTGCCTAAATTCTCTTAACCATTCGTTCAGTAAATTAACTTTACATTTGCGTCCCCAGTTTTCCCTTTAACTACTTCTCACTATTGCCAAACTCATTCTGCCATTGTGTACTATAAGTTTCTCTCTGCTTGTGTTGTTTCAGATCACCTATATTCTCTGTCGTACTATTCATGATACATTATTCATTATTCATTTGTGTTTAATAAATAAGTTCTTTTTTTATTTAAGCCGTGGTCAGACGATGTTCTTTTGAGCTGAGTAAAAACAATCCCTATATCCAGAATTTACCCTTCAGATTATCAGACTGGTTTACTGTTGGTTCATTCGTTATCATGACATCAGCATTACAGGAGTCAGTCTCCATACAGTCCTTCTTAGCTGAGGAAGGTGGTGCCCCGATATTTTATTAACGAATGAAATACCAACATTAAATTAATTCCCCTACAACATTAATGAAAAACAATGCTGGTCCTGCCTCAGAGCCAAAGATGGCCAGCCAACCTTTTGGTAAAGGAGGTAGGGAGTGAGGGATCACTGCACTGGATGGTGTCTGACACTCACCTTCGGGCCAAGTGATGTCCATTGTCTATATGGTGTCCATTGGTGTCTTACACAGTGTCTAATTTGATACTACCCCTGGGGGTTGCCAAATAAGAATTGCTGAAATGACTTGTAACTAAACTGTGTGTGTGTGTGTGTGTGTGTGTGTGTGTGTGTGTGTGTGTGTGTGTGTGTGTCCAGGGTCCTGGGCAGATCGCTCCCCTCTCCATGAAGCAGCTTCCCAGGGTCGACTGCTTGCCCTGCGCACTCTGCTGGCACAGGTAAGGGCCTGTGAAAACCTGCATATCTGATCCCACTCTGACCTTGTAACATAATTTTGCGTGTATTAAAAATAATGTGCTTTACTCGGCCTGTAATAGCATGCAGGTTGAGGGCTACACATGTACTCATAGAACAGTAACATTGTGAGCAACACATATTAATTTCTCAGTTGTTGGCTGCAAGAACCAACACAAAAGCCTTCATCTCCCCCACCATCCAAGCTGGAAATGTCCCCCCAACTAGGAAGGTCTTAGGCTAACAGTTATTTTGGCTTTATGTTATGTTGGCTTTTTGTGTAGTCTCACATAGCCAGACCTAATGTTATCTCCACACTTCATACTTCAACACAAGCTCACCTGGCTGTGATGTCACAGGAAAGCCCCTCTGCTACGTGGCACGTTAGTATGTGTGTCTGTTGCAGCTGTTTGTAAATGTACTTAATAGACACACCCCGTGGTACACTGACTGTTCTTCTTATATAACTTTTGGTTTTCTGCCAATTATGTTTTTATGTGTGTCTGTCAGTGTTGGGTAGTAGCGGTGCTAAATGTCGTGGCATTACTACCTTAACTAGCATGGTGGTAGTGTCACTGTTTTCTGAATCAAGTAGTTTTTCAGTAGTTTAGCTTTTTTATTTATCAAGCAGTGTGGTAGTGCCCACACAAGCTACATTTTTAGTTGCAGTCACCGACATACACAGATGTGTAATGAAATTTTGAGTCAACAGTTTGTCCTGCAATTGAGTTTAATTTGAGTGTGCAGGTGCACAGATAGACTTTATTGATAAAACTACTGATCCCATGCTGGAGAAGTTTACTTACAACAGCGGGATTAAAAAGCAGAGGTAGAAAAAAAAAAAAAAACAACAAATAGACAATAAAAAAATACAAAATACAATCAACTGTAGAGGCTATGTACATTATATACGAAAGACCTGCAGTAGCATTCCTTCTTACCCAGTGGATACAGCAGTCTGTTGCTGAAGGAGCTGCTTAAGGCCCCCACTGTCTCATGCAAGTGGTGAGAGGGGTTGTCCATGATTGATGACAGCTTGGCTAACATCCTCCTCTCACCAACCTCCTTGATAGTGTCCACAGGGCAGTCCAGGACAGATCTCTCTCATGACCAATTTGTTCAGTCTTTTTCTGCCGCTCTCTGAGCTTCCACAGCCCCAGTAGAATAGTGCACATGCCACCAAAGTGTCATAAAATGTTTCCTATTATAAAATGTCCTGTGTACTCTGAAGGACCTCAGTCTTCTCAGCAGATGGAGATGACTTCGGCCCTTCTTGTACAGGACATCTCTGTTGTTGGTCTCTCGGTGTTGTTGGTTTGTGGTTGAGATGAACACGCAGGTATCTGTGCTCGACCATGTTCTCGATGTCCAAACTCTGGATGTTAGCCCATGTAGAATGTGAACCACCCTCTTAATGCTTGTCATACCATGATATAATACTGTCACTAAAAAACAATAACAACAAAAATACTTTGAAAAGAAGAATTGTAGGTCATATCACCCACCCCTAGTAGACAGACTTGTCATCAACCATCCTGAGAGGAGGAGGAGGAGAAGGTGGTACGGGAGGGGACAAATGGCTGGAGGAGATGGCATGAGGCTTGATTTTGGGGACATGAAAGGAGGGCTCAAGACGAACAGCACAAGGATTAACAATGGACTCAATCTCAAAAGTACCAAAGTTGGGGGATAACTTCCTGGATTCTACGTTAAGAAGAAAATTCTTGGAACAGAGCCAAGTCTTTTGGCCAGGGGTATAACTGGGAGCTGGGGTGCGGCAGCAGTTCACTTGCTTTTGGACTCTGGTGGAGGAGGCTTGTACACAAGGGAAAAAATAAATGGGGACATACTAAAAGAGGCATTGGACAAGATGTTATGTCTAACCAAGGGAGTCCTCCAGGAGAGTGAGTTTGAAGAGGTGATGCAGCGAAGTGAGGCCTCTATTTCCTGATTGATCCTCTCTGTTTGGCAATACCTCTGGGGATGATAACCTGAGAAAAAGGCTGGCTTTCCAGACTTTCAAGGTGAACTGCAGCCCCTTATCCTTGACAATATCTGTGGATAATCCATGCAGGCAGAAGACATGTTCCACCAGGAGGTCAGTGTCCTCCCTAGAGGGAAGGTTGAGCAAAGTGAGAAAGTGAGCATCTTCAGAAATAAGATCAATAATGGTATGATGAGGTATTCACTGTGGTCCAGTGGGGTGTTGAAAGCTGTTTTTATTTTTATTTTTGTACCAATGAAAAAGAAATCAGAACTCACCAGAGAGGAGGAAGGACAAATTATTCCTGCCATGAGGGAGTCCTGGATGTAGTTTTCCGTGGCTTCATGTTTTAGTGGGGTTGTAGAGCTGACTGTTGGGAAGTGGGTCCCAGGCTGGTGGCACGGTGGAACAGTGGTAACACTGTCACCTCAGAGCTAGAAGGTCCTGGTTCAATTCCCGCTGTGGGCGCTGGGGGCGTGTCCTCCACCTTCAGTGCCTGCCGCTCAAGGAAAGGGGCCTTTCTGTGTGGAGTTTGCATGTTCTCCCCCTGTTCACCTGGGGTATCCTCCATAAATATATACCCCCACTAAAAAACATGCAAGAAGATCACCACCTGACCAATGGTGATGAAAAAGAATTGGGTCCCCGGGCACTGCTGTTGCTGGCAGCCCACCGCTCCTGGTCTGCCGCGGAAGAAGGACGGACAATGGATGGGTCAAAAGCGGAGAAATAATTTCACAAAGCATGGCGTGTGCATGTTTGTGTGCATGTAATGTGTGTGATCAATAAAGTACGTTTCTTTTCTTTCTTAATTTAATTTTAGCAACAAAAAATCTCAGGAGCCACTTCGGAGCCGAAAGAGACGCCTCTTTTATGAGAGCCGAGCCATGACCAGTCACTACCAGTCAGGTATCATTAGCTTTTACTGACTCATAAATGATGATGGTTACGTAAAAAATTTTGTCCACATTGGTAATCCGATGTGATGTGAGTGTAAATTATCTAACATTAATGTTTTATGTGATCATGTAAGACAAGTAACATTAGACAGGGAGGAGCAGTGAAACAAAGTGAAGGAGAGCAGCGTACAGCGGGGGAGAGCCGAGTGAAGGGGCAGGAGAGCAAAGTGATGGTGCAGGAGAGAGAGAGATGAGAGTAGAGGAGAAAAACCTAATGGGAAGCATAGGCTATCAGGCTGGGACACTAAATGGGTTGAAAAAAATAGCCGGTTCCACTCATGGCTTTACCACACTGATAATGGTGAGTGTTGATGAACCTTGTTTTCCTTTCTTATTTTTTGCATAATACACATGCCAATATTTCTGTTAAATAGATAAAAAATAAAATAATAAATAAATTCAGTGTATTTCCATTGTAAGAGGAATGATCAATAATGCCACTTTACTCCTATAGGAACGTTCTGCCGCTTATGTCGGCAGCATAAGCATTTTTTATTTTTACATTCAGTCTTTAAAAAGCAATTTTCAACTGGCCATTCAATAAATAGGTTGTAAAAGTAAAATCTGCTGCCATGGCTCCCCAGAGAGCCTGCCCCCGCTGCTGAAAAAAATCCTAGAGGAAACACTGCCATGGACTCAATGGATCGATCAATCTCCATCTGCTGGACTACTACAGTCGTCTGCTCCAGAATCAGCTCACCAATATTTCTCCCATTACTGGTGAGCAAGCTCTTGTACTGGGCACATGAGTCTGGAGGAAATTAAGTGACCAGTCTGGCCACAATAAAAGCATGACTTGGAACTTACACTCCCTCTCGGGGTGTTGAATGTGCCCTGCTGAACTGCTGGGACTCACGTCTCAGGTTTGGAGCAACTCAGATGGGGTTGGGGGTGTTTGGGGTGCCTAAGAGTTGGGAGGAGATGATGCAGTGGTGGAACTCAGCTGTTTGGCAGCACTCCTGGTGTGGCTCTGGATCTGGAGATAGAGCGGTTGTCCACTTATCAGATAGTCAGTGGTTTGCTCCCTGGCCTTGACAGTCTACATGTTGAAGTATCCTTGGGGAAGATACTGAACCACAAATTGCCCCCGATTCTGTGTGTATGAATGGTTAACAGACTGTAATGAGCAGGTGACCTAGCCATCGTATGAGTTTGTGTGAAAGGGTGAATGCAGACTTGTGTTGTAAAAGCACAATGAGTGGTCATCAGGCAAGAAAAGCGCTATAAAAAATACTGTCCATTTACCATTCTCTTGATTTTGTTCCTGGAGCTTCAGGATTATTACCTGGTCTAAAGCATTTTGAAAAGCTCCCTCCAGAACCTCATCATTCCATCCTCTTACTGCAGTCAGGGTCCTGAAATCAACAGCCAGCTCAGCGACAGAGGGGAAGTAGATGTTAAGCAGCATCTTTACCGCCGACAGGATGATCAGATACTGTCAACGTTTCCTCAATGAAGACATCATAGGATGAGCATATGACTTACTCACTCTCCCACACTACTTATCCCCAGGCACATGAAGATCCTTTCAACAAGTTGATCACATAGGTGATATAAAATAACACTTTATTAATCCCCCGTAGGGGAAATTAGGGCATTACAAGCAGCAGCAATAGTATCAGGAATATAAGAGGAGACATAGAATGCACATTCTATACAAAAAAGGGGGACATTAAAAAATACTATTGCTAATGGGAAAAAATTGAAAATGGATTGAAAATTTCACATGGATTGAGAATTGCACATGGCTTGAGTACAGTGTTTTCCACTATTGCACAGTAGATAGAAAGACATGTAACACAGTATACATGGCGTGCTGAGGTAAGTGTATCATCTCACTCCCTGTTTCCGGTTGCTGCATTAGCAGTAGCGTACACCTGTCACTCTTGCTTGTCTGGGTGTAATTCGCTCTGTCTTTTGTTACATCAGCTTATTACCCGCTATTTAAAGTTACATTAGTTCTGCTCAAGCACTAATAAGTCTGTCTTTTTAGCGACTGCTAATTTTACTTGTCTACACGCTTGTCTGCTTTACTAGCTACACCAGTTTAGCCTAGCAGCTAGCGATGGCTTCTCTCTCTCCCTCTCCAGCTCTCTCCTGCCTGGTGTGTCAGATGTATAGCTACTCCTCTGCCTCCTTTAGTGATACTTTTAGTGATACATCGGGCATAGTGGGCATTTTCCTGGTGGTCCGACATGCTGTTGGGGCTGTCGGCCACTTTTTTTAATTCTAAATACTGGTCTGACCGGTCCATAATACCAGACAGTTGATCAGTGGCCCAATTGACATTGGGCTGGCCCAATCACATCGTAAAACACCAACCCCTTTTGCTTTGGTCCTGCCGGCGTAATGCATTCACCAAAGAAAACATCAGTGCAAAAGTTTGTTCATAACCACCGACCAGCTCTGACACATGCTGGTCTGCGGCCCATAGGTTATTTTCTTCACTGACACGTGACGGGGCTCATCTCACCCAATTATATCATGAAACACTTCTCCTCTTTTGCGTCGGTAACATAAGCTGTTAGGATCTTGGAAAATGGAGAGAAAACGAAAAGGAGGTACAGAGAAACTGCGAGACAAGAAGAAGCTGGCTCTTCAAGCCAGCGCTGCCAAATGTGCAAAAATTTCTGATATGTTTGCCACGGCAGGGGCCTTCATCAGCTCCTGTGGCCGATGACAGTGATGGTGGTGGCGATATTGAACAGGGACATGCAGTAAAACCTGCGGTAAGCTGGACTGCTTTCAGAACACTTTCAGAGCTCTCTCTCTCTCACACACACACACACATGCACACACACGCACACGCACACACACACACACACACATAGGATGCCTTCACTTGTTTGCTATAGGAGGAGTCCTTTAGGGGATGACTTCACTTGCATCCCTTTTCCTTGGTAAGTTCACAGTTAATGTAATGCAAAAGACACAGATGATCCTCTCATTCTCTTTCTATCTGTCACACAGGATGATGTCTTCTTTTTTAAGGATTTACCCAAGTTCACAGGCCTTTATTCAGCACTGCTTTGTCTGGAAAACAGTGATAATCAGATCAATCATCCAAGTCTATTATTTTTCTTTCTCTCTCTCTCTCTCTCTCTGTCATTCATGTGTCATCATCCCTCTTAAGTTTTCAGTTTCTACACTGCTATTTTTATCTCAAAGATTGACCAATAATTTAATCTCTCTCTCTCTTTCTTTCTCAAACATACATACACAGGGTTCAAAGTTCATTCAGGAGTTCAGCTATATTCATCCTTTTGGACTGGGTAAGTTCACAATTTATTGAGAACTACTCTTGGAAGAGTTAGCATCTGATCCATCAGTTCTCATCTCTATTCTTTCTCTTTCTCTTTTCTTCCTCCCTGAAACACATAGGTACACCCAATAGGATGAATTCTGCTTAAAGATCCATTACTTTGATGGAGTGGTGGAGTATACTTTTTTGTAGTGTTAATAAATTACACTTTTTGGAAGTATTTAATGTGTCCACTCTCACTGACTCCCGTTAACTCATTGCATGGCTTAAGGTATATGGTTTTAAAGAGTTGCACAGTTGGTATACACTTTCAAGAGACTGAAAAGATCGAAAAGGTGTGCGTTATCGAATGTAGTGGGCCAGTCTGGTCCGAAATGCCAGGGCCGATTTTTTGTCCCAGTCCGCCCCTGATACTGGTACATGTAATAAATGTAGTTTATTTGTTGAGCTGGAGGCGAGGTTTAGTGAATTGGAAGCGTGCTTTATGGAAACCAAACCATTAGATGTAGTTAGCCAGGCCCCCGTAGCCAGTGTGGACCGACCAAGTGTAGCTCTGGCTAGCTGTCTCTCAACAGCTCCTGAGCAGCCGGGAAACCAGGGAGGCTGGGTGAATGTTCGACAGAAGCAGAGTCCCAATCTGAATCCCATGGTTCACCACCAACCACTTCATGTTTCTAACAGGTTCTCCCCACTCAGCAACACACCCGTTGAGAAACCAACTCTGATTATGGACAGCTCCATTTTGAGAAAAATGACACCAGCGACCATAGCCAAATACCTGCCAGGGGCTAGAGCGGGCAACGTCAAATCACTGGTGGCGTGTCCTCCACCATGCCTTTGGTGCCTGCTGCTCGAGGAAAAAAGGGGGCCTTTCTGTGTGGAGTTTGCATGTTCTCCCCGTGTTCACCCGGGGTTTCCTCCTTAAATAACCCCCACTAAAAACATGCAAAGAAGATCACCACCTGACCAATGGTGATGAGCCGCTGTCGGCTGGCAGCCGGCAGCCCACCGATGGGTCAAATGTGGAGAATTAATTTCACAAAAAGCAAAAGCAAAAGTACGTTCTTCTTCTTCTTCTTCTAATGACACCCAGTTACACCAGTCGGAGGTCACTAAAATTAATGTGGAATGTACAAGACAATGTCTGACTTCGTAGTTTTCTCTGGACCCATGCCAAATCTGACCAGTGATGACATGTTTAGCCACATGTCATCATTCAGTCACTGGCTGTCGAGGTGGTGTCTAGCAAACGGTGTAGGCTTCATTGATAATTGTCAGACTTTCTGGGGAAGACCTGGTCTGAGTAGGTGGGACAGCATCCATCCCACTTTGGACGGAGCAGCTCTAATCTCTACAAATATGACTGATTTTATTAAGGAACCAAACCCATGACAACTCAGAGTTGAGACCAGGAGGCAGAGCTGCAGTCCTACACGCTTCTCTGCGCTTTTATTAAAACAGTTACCCACCCAACACTCCATAGAGACTGTGTCTGCCCCTTGACCACATAATCTAAGTAAACCAAAAGTACAGAGAAGTGGAGTTAAACATAAAAATCGAATAAAAATTAAAACAACCACTGCAATAGTACAAGATAGGAGAATTAAATACGTACTCCTTAATATCAGATTTGTGTCCTCTGAAGCTGTTTTAGTAAATGAGTTAATATCAGACCATAATGCTGATTTATTTTGTCTGACTTGGCTGTGTCATGAAGAGTATGTTAGCCTAAATGAAGCTACTCCTCCAAGCCATATTAATACTCACATTCCTTGAGGCAGCAGCCGAGGAGGTGGAGTTGCAGCCATTTTTGACTCAAGTACTATTAATCAACCCTAAATGTAAACTCAGTTATAACTAATTTGAAAGCCTTTTTACTCTTTCACATGAAAATCGGTAAAAGTTTTATTTGTTATAGTGTACCACTCTCCTGGTCCTTATTCCAGATTTATATCTGATTTCTCTGAGTTTTTATCAGGTTTAGTCCTTAAAGCAGATAAAGTAATGTAGCCAGCCTTCCTGATCAGTTTGTTGAGTCTGTTGGTGTCGCCAGCTCCGATGCTGCTCCCCCAGCACACTGCAGCAAAGAAGAGTGCACTGGCAACAACAGACTGGTAGAAGATCTCCAACATCTCGCTGCACATGTTGAATAATCTGAGCCTTCTGCTCATCCCCTTCTTGTAAACGGTGTTGATGTTATTTTTCCAGTTCAGTCTGTTGTTGAGGTGCACTCCAAGGTATTTGTAATCCACCACCACTGCGACATTCTCCCCCAGAATACACAGTGGTTGTGTGGTCAATCACCATCTCCTTGTTCTTGACCACGTTAAGCAGCAGGTGATTTCTACCATTCGACCATTCCACAAAATCGTCCACCGCTGCCCTGTATTCCTCCTCTCGTCCATCCTTTATACACCCCACCACTGCTGAGTTGTCTGAAAACTTCTGTAGGTGGCACGATGAAGAGTTGTACTAGAAGTCTGAGTTGTTCAAGGTGAAGAGAAAAGGAGACAAAACAGTCCCCTGTGGTGCTCCTGTACTACTTTCCACAGTGTCAGACAGAACATTGCCCAGTTGGACAAACTGCGGTTGGTCTGTCTGTCAGGTAGTCAGTGATCCAGGAGTGTGGGCACATCAACTCCCATCACTCGCAGCTTCTCACTTAGGAGCAGCGGCTGGATGGAATGAAATGCACTGGAGAAATCAAAGAAAGTGATCCTCACAGTGCTGCCGCTACAATCCAAGTGGGAGTGAGCATGCTGCAGCAGGTGTATGATGGTGTCGTCCACACCCAGATGGGATTGGTAGGCAAACTGTAGAGGGTCCAGTGATTCTTCAGTTCTTTTTTGTCCCCTGACCTGACAGCTTGTTTCTTCCTATTAAGCAGACATTTCAGGTCACTGGTAATCCAGAGCTTGTTGTTTGGAAAGCAGCGCACAGTCCGGGTTGGCAGTATGGCCTGCTCACAGAATTTGATGTACTCTGTGATACACTCTGTCAGGCTATTGATGTCCTCCCTATGTGGCTCACACAACACACTCCAGTCTGTTGTCTCAAAGCACTCCTGCAGTGACTTGTTAGCCTCCTGAGTCCACCTCCTCACTGTCCTCATGGACACAGGCCACCTCTGGACAAAGGGGACATACTGAGGTATTAACAACACCAGGCATCAGCTCTTCCTAGGAGGGGAAGGACTATGGCACTGTATGCATCGTTTGCGTTAGCATACAGTCGGTCCCATGTGGTGTTGTCTCTGGTGGGGCAGTTAATAAATTGGTGGAATGTTGGCAGAGTTTTGTCCAAAGTGTTGTGATTAAAGTCCCGTGTTTGGTTGCTGCGTTTGCAGCTCCAACCACCTAACACAGCGCCATCTTGCATCATCCGATCTGGGTGGGCATGGCCTGATCGCTTTTAGTCAGGGTCTTTAAAAGTTTTTCATGTTGCCCCCAGGAATATGCCTTTACATGTGTTACATGTGCTGTTAATTGTGAAAAAACAGAGGGGTTTTCTGAGTCTGCTAGGTTCATCCCATGACCAGATTGCACCATTACATGGAGAACACAGGAGTGGAGATAAGGAGTAGGTGCAACAATGAATTTGTTCACACCCAGTACAGAGAGCAGAGAGAATTTCATAAAATCACATCAAGAGGAGGAGATGGAGTTAGGAGATGATCTGCCCCCATAAGTAGGTAAACTTTAACAGGAATTAAATGATTTTTATATCAAGGAAGAGAAATAGATTGAAGAGGTTTAGATTTAGGTTAGATAGATTGAAGTATTTTTTTGTATAGAAAAAAAAAGGGAAATTCACTATGTAAAATGAAAATAGAAAAAAGTATTACGGAGGATCATACTGCAGTTTTAATATATGTATACAGTTTTATGTAGATCTGTATCTAAATTACATTTGTAATAACAGTTCAAGGATATTGAGCTCTTTAAAAGATGTCAAAAAATCAAGTTGTAAAAATCTTAAATTCAAGAAATCACTAGGAAATAATGGCCTGACATCAGAATTTTACCATGCTTTTCAGGCAATATGCTGTTTTTGCCATACATTTCTATCTTTCTGTATTGTCATCATCATTGATCATGCTGTTCATTAGGCTGTTATTGATGTATGATTCATGCATGAGCTTGATTCACCCTAATAAAGATACCGCCGTGCATGCTATTCTTACAATCAACATCGAAGCATGGCGGCACAATATCAAATTTCACCCTTGCATTGGTGTATTTGTACTGAAAAATAATTGTGCTCATCTGTGGTAATTTTAATCATTGTTGATGAGGACTCAATGCCTTGTAGGCAGCCTGGTGTCGTCTGCTTTTGATTTGATGCTCATACAGTTGTGTGTTTATATGCTGTTTTGCTGTTTGACCTATGTGTGTCTTTTTGGTGCCAATGAACTAGAATATAGTACATCACTGAAGAGTAGCTACAGTGCCCTGGTTTAGTTGGCCGTATTGTATTAACCTGTTTGATGTGGTTATTAACTGATTATTATATCTCAGATACAGAATCACAATAATTCCTCTCTTTGAGGCATGTGCAATTTTTTTTTCCCTAAATAACATTGGTCTTACTGAAATTTGTAATATTCCTGTCAAAGACACTGTCACCTATCTAGGAATTATAATTTCTAAAAATCCCAAAGAAGTTATGGATAGAGTTTTTTTCACTGTTATTGGGGGAATTTAAAAGAAATCTTAATTGCTTATTAGCCATGGAATTATCTACATATGGCCAAGTTTCCTAAGCAAAGTGAAAGGGGTGTTCAGAGCTTTATATACAGTGGGGAAAATAAGTATTGAATGCGTCAACATTTTTGTTAGTGAACATATTTCTAATGGAGCTATTGAAATGATTTTTTCACCAAATGTCAGTAACAACCCAAGCAATCCACAAATGCAAAGAAGTCAAAACAAGTAAGTCCATAAATTGAGTTATGTAAAATAAAGTGGAATGACACAGGCAAAAAGTATTGAACACACAAACTGAAAATGATTTAATACTTGGTAGAAAAGCCTTTGTTGGTAATGACAGCTTCAAGATGTCTCCTGTATGAAGAAACTAGTCGCATGCATTGCTCTGGTGTGATTTTGGCTCATTCTTCCATACAAACTCTCTTCAAATCTCAAAGGTTCTGGGGGACTCTTTTATGACCACTGATCTTCAGTTCAATTTTCAATCGAATTTAAGTCGGATGATTGATTAGGCCAGGCTAGCAGCTCTGTTTTCTTTCTCTGAAGCCAATTGAGAGTTTCCTTGGCTGTGTGTCTGGGATCATTGTCTTGCTGAAATGTCCAACCTCGCTTCAGCTTCAGCATCCTGGTGGGTGGCAGTAGATTATTATCAAGAATGTCCCTGTACATTTTTCCATTCATTCTTCCTTCAATTATATGAAGTCTGCCAGTGCCATTTCCTTTCAGCTTTTTGTGATTTGCTTTAATTTTCGGGTTTGGAAGGAGCCTTTATTCTTGAAGTCCAATAGGTCCTAGGGGATAGTGAATCCCAGAAACCTGAAGGTTTCCAAAGTGGAAACAGTGTTGTTGAGGGCAGTGTTGAGGGGCTTCTCCTGAAGTCCACTATCATCTCCACAGTTTTGAGTGTGTGCATTCTGACCACACCAGAGGACCAGCTTTTCGACCTCCCATCTGTATGCAGACTCGTCACCATCTTGGATTAGGCTGATGACCGTTGTGTCTTTTACAAAGTTTAGAAGTTTAACGGACAGGTCTCCTGAAGTACAGTTGTTGTTGTGGAGGGAGAAGAGAAGGGGAGAGCGCACATATCCTTGGGGGGCTCCAGTGCTGATGGTCCAGGTACTGGATGTAATTTCCCTCAGCCTCACCTGCTGCTTCCTGTCTGTCAGGAAGTTTGTTGTCCACTGACAGGTGGAGGCTTGCAAAGTGTGCTGGGTGAGTTTTGAAATATTAGCGAGTGCAGCACTGAGGTAGTTATCTGCAGTGCCATCTTGGATCTAGGTCTACTCATAAAACACACACTGATATAATACTAAATCTCACTAAGTTGAAAAGTTGGCAGCCCTAGATTTTGGCACAATGTTCTCCTCATACAAGAGCAGACATGAAGACAGAAATCTAAATCTGAGACATATGCCCATACACCAGTCGCCATCATCTACTCAGAATTCATTCAAATCAGAAAGATTGATACAAACAGTGTGATACAAAGTGTGCTTCTTAAACAGCTGAAGACATAATGCTGTGTGCTTTCATTTTTAGGGATATCATGCCAACATTGTCACCATTGATCATGTAACCCCTCTCCATGAGGCCTGCCTGGCGGGACATGTAGCCTGTGTCAGAGCATTAATAAATGCTGGAGCTAATGTAAGTATTGTTCTTGTTGCCACCATTATTTTAAGTTTACCGTGTGTCCATCCCAAAACAGCACTGTAATGTCATTAAACAGCTGCTGAAAGTGTCATTTGCATTTACACACTAATATGTGCAGATGTGTGTGTTAGTAGATGTACTGACTGTATTGTATTGCTCACATGTATGTCTGTGTTTAGGTGAATGCTGCTTCCATCGATGGTGTTACTCCACTGTACAACTGTTGTGCCTCTGGGAGTGTCGGTTGTATGGAACTGCTGCTGCAGAATGGAGCATACCCTCACATGCCACACACACATTTCCCCTCAGCTCTACATGAAGCCTGCAAAAGAGGTGAAAACAGCACTCTGAGCAGGGACCTTGAACACAGTATATGACAGACAGCTCAGCAACCAGGACTCATGTGTAGATATCCTCCTGAGACCCAGCCTATTCATTTGTGTCCTCTGTAGTGGACATTTGGTTTTGGTCTATATCTTTTGACTCATTTGAGCTACCCTACTAAGTCCTGGTGAGCTTAGTAGAGCACATCCTAGCCTTTCCAATGACATCTAATGTGTTTGGATGGGATGAAAAGAACTTAGTTTACATGCTGAGACAAAATGGAGACTGCAGCAAAACGCAAATGCCAGGAAAAGAGAAAAGCTAAGTCAAATATCGTTGAGATATTGTTTTTTTAACCATGGTAATCATATATTTTCTTGTTTATGAACATGTCAGGAATCATAAATTAGAGTGACAGTTCAGTTAAACCTTTTGTTAGGAAAAATAATAGTAATGTTATGAATGTTTAATAATGTCAATTTTGTTCAGCAGTTCAACAAAAGATACAGACCAAATGTTCAGTTTAATTTAAAAAATGGATTGACATTCTTGTTTTCTTGTCAGCCTATTGTGATTTCATTTTGTTATGGTAAAATCGTTCTGTTGTCCACTACAGTGGACATGCTGTAAAATCTAAAATAAAATATTTTTATAAAATTATAAATTGTGAGTTGTTGTTTTAGCTTTAAAGTGGCAGGAGATCACAAAAAAATTGAATTGAAAGATACTTTTTTTCCCTGGTTCTCAGGAGGATATAGTTGGATTAGTCTGTTTGTTTGTCCAGGTGTCCATCTATCTCAAACACCACATCACCAGATTTTGGTAGAATTTGATGAATGATTCAACTCACCTCTGCATGGTAGTATTTTCAACATGAAACTGATCAGCTAAGGGCTGCTACAGCATTTAGAGTATGGGTCAGGTTGTTGTATTTAAAAGGCCCAGTGTGTAGCATTTAGTGACATCTAGCAGTGAGGCTGCAGTTTGCAACCAACTGAATACCCCCTCCAAGCATGGAGGAGAACCTGGAGTGGCCACTAAAAACTAGAAAAACATGAAAGACTCTCCAAAAGCAAGTGTTTGCCTGTTGGGGGCTACTGCAGAACAGTATTGGGCAATTTCAAAATATAATGTAGTACAGATGAGTTACTGTCATTTGAAAATCATGTTACTTTATGGTATTACTGTGTCTGTGGAGTAATGTGTCACTGATTGCACAACTTTTGCGTTACTTTCACCAAAATAACAACAGACAAATGACTAACATGATATATTAAGGTTATATTATGGTTTGTGTTAATGATACTACCTCTACTATAGCCTCGGCATAACCTGGTCTCTATATTGACCTTACCTGTGTGTGTGTGTGTGTGTGTGTGTGTGTGTGTGTGTGTGTGTGTGTGTGTGTGCGTGCGTGCGTGCGTGCGTGCGTGCGTGTGCAGGCAATAGCCAGTGCGTAGAGTTCCTGCTGTCTCATGGAGCAGATCCAGACTATGATGTGTCCCACTTGGGCTCTCCTCTCTATATGAGCTGTCTACACCGACACACAGCCTGCTCAAAGATTCTGCTACACAAAGGTGTGTCTCATTTACTGGAACTTTCTGCCATTTCAACTTGTACCACACCTGCATTATCTCCTATGCCGGAAGCTGGTGTCTGCAGCTTTATATTAAGCTATGTTTTTTTTCTATGTTTTCCTCATCACAGGTTATGGCCTCAGTGTGTTTTTAAGAGGCCTGAGACGGTGAAAGTATTCAGTATTTAAGAAGAAGTTTGTCATTTAATGATCTCAGGATTATCTTGGGACCCCTTTGTTTGTCCTGGCCACTAATTTTGTAACCACTGTAACAATGTTAGGCTGTTCCTCTGTGAAGAAGTGATATTTCATTAAATTCTTCTGAACTCTGTGCTACCGTGGCATTAAGGGTGGAATTCTGCTCTGATCCATGGCATAGAACACTGTGTTCTTTTCCTCTCCTTTCTTTCTACCCTATCCTCTTCTCTCCTCTTGTCCTTGTCCACTCTAGGAGCCAATGTAAATGTTGGCCAAGGAGGTGACAGGCCTCTGCATGCAGCTGTCAGACAGGACAGTGCTGATCAGGTGTCAGTGTTACTGGACTATGGAGCTGATATCAATGTCAGAGACAGTAACAATCAGCGACCTGTGGAGCTAGCACCTCCTGGTGGAAAAACACAACAGCTGCTACTAACGTTTGAAGGTACTGCAATATACTTCGGAGGTACTGTGGTGACACCCGATACTGATGCATGGAACAACTCAAAATTCAAACTAAACTGTATCACAATAATAAGAGGAAATCACTGTCTCTCTCTAGTTTCTCCAAGGAGTCTCTGCCAGTTGTGTCGTATCCAGATCAGGAATCTGATTGGCCGATCCAGACTGAAGCTGCTCCCCGTCCTTCCGCTCCCTTCCCTGCTCACTAACTATCTAGAGTACAAATAGGATGATACACACACATGCAGCATGACAGTGAATTCAGATGCCATTTCTTTAAGATTTTACATTTGAATGTGCCAAGCCCCCTATTAACCACATTTCATGTTAGAATATCACATTTTTTACTGTATGGTTGAGTTTGTCTACTACAACATCACTACATTAAAATACACTAGAGATTTACACACTGTACTCTGGTACAAAGTACATTGCCTTTGTATTTGCATAATTGGCACAATCTCTGTTTATTTTATGTTTATTCAATGGTGCTTGACTTTTTCCCTGCCAGATTATTGTCTGATTGATAATGACAGCTGATGCAGACTTTGGACTAATTTTGTTGTTGTGTTCTTTTTTTTTTTTTTTCTTTTGTGAGTATTGGAATTTATTTTCCATTGGTAAGTGCTGGTGTTCATGTGTGTATGTGTAAATACCAATAAATGATCCATGACATGATGGCAGTAACCTGTCCACTCGCGACAGTTAGCATGGAGAAGGGTTACAATATTAGTTTGCTAAAACCGTATATGGGGCTTGTAGACTGTTTAGTTGAATGCACCTATGATTGCACTGTATATTTTGTCAACATTGTAAAAAGGTAATTTATTAAGGGTTGCATTGTGTGAATAATAATTTGTGGTTGACTGCAGGCGTAAACATACATTTAGCTAGTAGTCTATGAAGATTCTGAGTTCAAGACACAGGGTCTGTGAAACAGCCTGAACCTCATTTGTTTTGTTCTGGTGCTTGACAATGTATTTACTGAGGGGTTTGTCTATGGAATTGATGTCCAAGAGGCCATGCTGTAAGGTATGAGGGTGTTCTAAAATGACTAGTACACACTTATGATCCAAACCCTCCCTATGCAGTGTTCAGATTCTGTTGTAATTGACAGCAGAATTTACATTGGCAGCAGTCTAAAATAATTTATTATTTTAATGTTTTGTTTTTATTCATATCACTCCGCCCTCAACATTACCTGTGAACTCTCCATTATTTTAGATTCAATTGTGTGTAAAATTCAGTTGTCATTCCCTGCTTGCTGTTCTCTTCCTTTCTTGGAAATTACGGAGGAGTTTTATCTCTGGATTCCTATACGATATGGGCTTTACAGCAATGAGCCACAGTCTTTCCAATAATTGACACTGCCGTCACCTAACCAACAACCAGACAGACCGCCTTTTTCCATACGCTGAAAAACCTGCTGTAATATTCGTTAGACCGTGAGCGAGTCCTTTACACCTAACCCATGTTGGGAACTGAGGGACAAAATATTAATATTTACAGTTGCGATGTTAAGAAATAGACTGAAACATTAAAGAATAATTACTATATCAGGCTACATTCTTGCTTGTCAGAGCTCAGCTATTTAATTACGCTACAGGCGTGCACCTCTCAGATAGGCAAAGCTACACTGTGAGGGGGTGCTGCTACGCTGGAGCAGTGTCAGCAGTAGCAGGTCCGGGAAACCAACCGTCAAGAAGGAGACGGAAATAAGAACCGGAAAGGAATAGTTTCCACTACCTTAGTGGAAATCAGCATATAATTTTAACGTAAACTGGCGGTCGTACTGCTGCCTGTCGCGGAGTTAGTTCCAGCCTTGTTATTTCAACTTGCATCATTAGCCGCTAACTAAGTAATCGTTAGCTGCCTGGCTAAGTTATCCTGCCAGCCAGTTAGCCCTTCTTAGGCACTGTAGCAGCTAAACTAGCTTAGCTGTTGGCAGCCCGGCTACACGCGAAGATCTTCCAAGATGAGGCTGAAAGTAGGATTTATTCTCCGGAGTTTGCTTGTCATAGGAACGTTCCTAGGCTTGGTGGTGCTCTGGTCTTCTCTGTCGCCGAAACCCAACGATGAAAACCCTTTTGGAAAACGGGTGAGTTGACAACAGCAAACCAGTTACCCCTAGGTGCCCTTTACAGGGAACCATACGTAACAATTTTAACAGCTAGCACAACTCCAACCCACCACGTCAGAATGTATTTATACATTTACATAGCTATGCAGAGTAAGTCACAAGTCTGTGGATGGGGACTACTTGTTGGTAGAATGGTCGTAGTAGCACATTTGCGTGTTTTGAACAGTAGAAGCGTCACTCCAAATAAAACAAGTTTGAGAACACGTTTTCAATCAACTGTTTTGCTTTCTTCACTACATTGGTTGTCATGGAGATTGGTTCCTAGTTTAGCTACTAATGCTAGCTTTATACTTAGCTATGCGTGTTAATGAATAGTCACTTAGATAGTACCCTTCCTTATTGAGTACCTCTATTCACAGATTTCTGTTAACATTTGTTGCATTCCTGAATCGTGCACCTTCATTCCATGACACATATACGTATAAATCACCAGAATGGTGGTATATGCGTCGCTAAGGCGGAACTTTGTCGTTATCAATTTACATGAGTTCAGTAATGATTTTGCCAAAAGTCCTCCTGGTCCTCTGACCACAAATTGGATAGTAGGTTTTTGGCTTTGGTAAGTGTAATTCGTGTACAGCGAGAACGTCACCTCAAACCTGTTGTATGACCATGAAGTTATGAGAGCAGTTGTGAGAGTAATTGTGTTGAATGTGCTTTGTACTCTTCAATGTACCTCTTGTTATAAGATCACATAGACTGTCAAATTTTGTTGCCTTTTGTTATTGCTATGGCTAATATGCCACAACTAGCGGGATTTTCTTAAAAGCATGAATGGCAACTTGATGAGGAACTATTGTTATACAACCCACTAGTTTATGTTGAGGGTATTTTCTGAAGAAGTCCTTGAGGTATATCACATTTTCAATGGTGTCTAAATGATCTTGTCCTACCAACATTATGTACATTATAGGTAACTGATTCAGTATAGTTAAATAGATTATTACTCTACTAAAATGCTTTTCTAACTAAAAGTACACATTTAAAATATTATAAGCCCCATACATTGTGGTAGCCTAGCCCACAATCAGAATAAAAGTGTGGTATGTCTACCCAGTATATCTGCTGATTTGGACATCAGATTTGATAGATACATTTCTGGGTATAAATGTACATAAGAGTGAAGTGTACCAACATGCAGTACTGCATCCCTCTGAATATTCAGCCTTCTGAATGTGACTTAAACACAACTTAAAAGATAATGATATTAAGATAAAATGCTTTTGAAACTTGAAAGCTTGTCTTCTGCTTTGTCAGCCTTGCAACAGCAGTTCTTTGTCTGCACTCCTGTCCATCTTAGTGCAGCTTTATGAATCTATTAAAGATTTTATGAAGGCATTTTCAATATATATGAATTTGTGATATTATGACACTAAATGGCCAAATGAAGGACAATCACTTGTGTAAGTGTGCTCTACCGTTGGAGATATCAACAAGGTAGAGCACATCATCATAACACCAACAGTTTATTGCTGTCTGTTTCTTGACAAAGAACTGTTTCATAATCAGTAGGAGCTCACAGTCAAGCGTACATGCTGTCATCTCCACATACTTTCAGCTATAAGGTGCCATTGAAGTGTAAGGGTGCAACACAAACCCTTTGTACCAATTGATTTGGCTGTCTATGGCTGGTGGACTTGTTTGGTCAATTTAAATTCAATCAGTAGGTGCCATTTCATGTTTATGTCTCAACAGTAGTGTCAAAGCACAATTTGGTACCTTGTTGTGACCTGTACATCAGTGGAAAAGTGTAAAACCATTGGCATGAACGTGCGACACATCGCCCACATGAGTATCCAAAATTCGAGGGGTGTCTTTAAAGGGACAATAAAAAAATTTCTGGTACTTGGTGTGAGTCAAGTCAATTTTATTTATGTAGACCAATGTCACACATTTTTATCAAAGAGCATCACAATTTGTAGAGTATGCAACACCCCCTGTCCTTTGATCCTTGATTTGGGGGAAAATATGGAAGACAGCTCACAAAGAACAGCAGAGGAGGGGTTGCTCTTCTAGGATGGACATGACATGCAATAGATGACATGTGAAAGACATGAGAGAGAGAAACAGGGTTAGAGAGATGTAGTAGTTTTCAGAGAGTTTGTAGTATTCTTGTCGGCAAAACAAACATGGACTATAGTACTAGGCAATAGATTTATTAAGACTCAGTAAAAGGATCAGAACAGGCTGACAGACACACAAGCCTGACATAGTTGCTAACTTTGTCAGCTGTCTGGGCAGGTAGTGTGTAGTATGTGCTGGACATTTTTAGCTGGAAATGGAAGCCTATGGAGGTTGGGTGAGATTGGCTCAGACTCCATACAGTACACGTGTGACCTCTATAACCAAATAATGACCAAAATGAGCCTTTAGCTGGTCTGGAAGTTTGCCCATAATGATAAACCAAGAAGAATAATGAAGTCTGCACTCACCCCCATGTGTTAGTGACTACATGTTACAGGCCCTAATCATCTCTAATTAGTCTTCTCAAATGATACATGTAGCCGTTTTGTGCTGAACCATACGTGTTGTGTCCTCAAGCTCACTGTTTTTGTCCCAGGAAGTTCAACCCCTGCATTATTTTCTGATGTAAGGTTATGTGTACCTGTGTAATGTGTAATACCAACTGTTGTATTCCTCCATGCAGGATGACAGTTTGATGCCCAAAGGAGACGTAGCAAATAAGTTTAAGCCTGTGGTTCCATGGCCTCATGTGGAGGGGGTGGAGGTTGACCTCAATTCCATCAGACTCAAGCATGGTGAGATACACCATTTCTTAAATATCCCATAAAGAAACTCTGCTCCAGCATTGTCCAGTTTTTGGGTCATCCTTCAGTGTCTGTTTGTCATCCAGGAGGGGCCATCCACCCCCAGGATCCTGACCAACACCCCAACCAGAAGCAGGTGATCCTGCAACAGTATGTGACATTCAAACCCCACACTCATGTCTACACCAGCCCTGTCCTGAAGAAGGGTATCCTGGGAAACTTTGAGCCCAAGGAACCTGAGCCTCCAGGAGTCCCCGGTGGTCCCGGAGAGGGAGCCAAGCCTTTTGTCCTTGGTCCAGAGTACAAAGATGCCATCCAGGCTTCCATCAAGGAGTTTGGCTTCAACATGGTGGCAAGTGACATGATCTCACTGGACAGAAGCATCAGTGATATACGCCATGAAGAGTAAGTTAGTACTGACTACAATTTTGCCACCTTCTTTACTATTATTGTATTGTTTGTTTTAACTGATATCAGACCTAGATTACTATTACCAGACATCTTCAGCAATTTCCAGCTTTATCCCACCACATGCACACATGCACACACACACGGATACACACACACACTCACTTGCCTGATTGTTTGTCTAATATATCTAGCACCATACCAGTTCAAACACCTGATGATTAACTTGTCTTTTAAGCAAACACACACGCATAGAAGCCACTAGGGTGTGACTTATACACACCCCACTGAACAAACTGCCTTAAACTTCTTTGAAAGACGCAGATTACACAAGATGGTTGAGCCAGTCCTTCACATTACCACATCATGGATTCACCATGTTTGGCGTTACTTTACTTCTGAGTCCCACCCAGTGCTTTCATAGGTTCTAGCGTTAGCTGATTTCCACAATTTTTTTTCCAGCAATATTCCTTATTGCCTCTAAGGTAACATTTAGCAACAGAAAATCTTTCACATACTACCTACATGGACAGGAAGACATTAAAAAGCTCTCATTTACTCTCCTCCATTACAAGAGCACTATTTTTCATTGATTTGTCATTACTTACAATTTGTGGACAGTCCTACTCCACACCCTCTATGGACAAACAGCAGTGACAACAGCAGTGTGCATGTTGTATTTTAGACATTAAAATGCTAAGATTCCACAAGTGAATAAAAGAGGAAAGTGCATACTCACCTTGTACTACAAGACAAGCACTCACAACATCCATTATTGTTGTAGATGAGGAGATGTGTATTTAAGGGTGGGTCCATATTTATGGCGCCTGGCAAAATCATTCATCATATCACTAACACAGTTGAGTTGTGTAAGGGCAAACAGTGAAACAACTGTGTGTCAGTAGTTTGTCACAGCTCCACTTAATGCATTACTGGATGTTCAGACAGGAAAAATACAATATTTTACAACTCTGGAAAGTCATTTTCCATTTTTCCATATAGAGCTGGTACAGACCATACTCTTTATCTACAGAGACCCAACAATTTCCCCATGAGAGAAAGAGAGAGGGAGGGATAGTGTGACTGAGAGGGAGAGAGAGAGGTGGAGGGGTCGACAGAAATGCAATGACGGCTCTAATAATAGACATTTAACTAATAATAAAACAGGATATATGTGTATATGTGTATATATATATATATATGTGTATGTGTGTGTGTGTGTGTGTGTGTGTATACATATATATGTGTGTGTGTTTGTGTGTGTGTGTGTGTGTTTGTGTGTGTGTGTAGTATATATAGCATACTATATACATGTATGATGTATTTATGTATGTGATATAAATATTAGTAACAGGTAGTATAGATCCATAAGGGCCCTGATCAACTAATCATTCTAGGTGGTTGTATCTATAGCAGAGTCATAACTAAGTTAAATCTAAACACAGACATTGCACACCTTGTTACAAGGTCTGGATTTTTGTCCGTCAAGGATAGACATCCATAAATCAATTTTGAAATCATATTGTTTTCTTTAAACTTCATCAGATCGTGTCTCTTTTAGACTTTATTTTTCTGTACCAGAGTCATCCAGGTGAAGTCTGAACAGTGTGAACAGAAAATACCAGTAGCAACAAGAGTTTTCATGGTGCAGAGCAACATAGCAGCAGTTTCTGGTAAAAGGATCTTACTCATTAACAAAAGGTATTTCTATAGGGATCCTTTTCATATTGTTGTCAGACACTTATAATAACAAGCTGATCCTGTCAATGGCAAAAACAACCAATTTTAGTGGATGCACACTGATGGTGCGCAAACGTGCAGAAGGATTACATTGCAGCCCATTTGGCAGCTGACAGCTGCATTGTTCTTGCTCAGCAGTGGACCAATTTTTTGTGGTTCACTTTGACACAGAAACCTGTGAATGTAGTATCAACAATCACAGATGATATTTGACCGGTCATCTTCCAGGACATGACTGACTGGGAGATGCAGACTAGTGTGCTCTGCTCAGGGCATTAACTGGTAGTTATATTGTATCATGTTTTTCTGTGTATGGATGTGTTATTTGGGTAAACATAAAAAATGAAAATGCAGGAACATGATTGGCATTCATGTCGGTGTTCAGTGACCATATTAAAATTAAAATGGAAAAGCAATTTGATATTTCATTTTCAAAGAGTGAACCAGCTCTTAAGTGGACAATATTCAAATGTTAATTCAAATTTGAAAATGAAATATGCAGTATAAACAATGTAGCCCAATTTTCCATTTGTACTGGCATTTTTAAGTCACAATTTAAATGAAAATGCAATTTTCTAACAATTTCAAAATGAAAACTGACACAGTACACCCTGGCTATTGCATTACATTTACATGTCATCATGCTCTACAATGGTTAAAAATAAAATGAAAATAGAATTGTCTTACAACTTGAAAATGAGCATTTGACATTTCATTTTCAGACTTAACTTGCTCCAAAGTGAACAATATTCAAATCCAATAAGGGAAACAGCTGTAAGGGAAATTCTCCTTGTTGCTCGTTGAGAGTTGCTAATTCTCTGAAGAATTACAGACTTGGTGTGATGAATCAGGTCTCTTTAATACATGCAGCATGGAGAGAAGACTTATGCAGAGTGTTCTCTCCAGATCTCTTCAATGTCTTGGCTTTTATACTGTTAGCAACAAAAAGGACAACTGGTTGTCACATGCACCTGGTGTTGGTAAATCAGTCCCTTAAAACAATGACCATTTGGGGGAGTGCACTCATCCTGTTTCCCAGGGTTCATACTATACCATAATTGCACCTTAAACTTCCCCCTTCATCCTGTTTCCCTCACCGAATGTCCTTTGGTCCTCTTTCTCACCTCAGTGAGAAAGGTTCACAAAGACTTTTACAATTTGTAGACTGATTCCTGGGATAAGTAAGTCATCTAATTCCTACGCAGCGTCCCTAGTTTGTTACATTCACATTTACGTCACACTCTGAAGTGGACAAAATGAAAAAGAAAATGTAACTGTCAGTCCTCTTACCAAGGTTGGCCTCTAGTTAGAGCATCATTTCTCTGTGTGTTCCTCTCGGTAAAATCTGCTCACTTAGTTTCTACCAGTGTGGTGCCAAAGCCTATTCTATTGACGATGGCATATTTTTCGGGATGCCTGCAAGATTAACCATGAATGAATGTTAACGATGCACTTTCAGCTGCACCAGCCAACGGGAGAACAGCTTCATGTTTTACATATCCAAGTTACATCCAATTTTACGAAGGTGAGTAATTCAGCCTATAACTTAGCCTAGCAGCCCAGCTTGTCTATAAACTTTTTATTATTATTATTATTATTATTATTATTATTATTATTATTATTATTATTATTATTGTTGTTGTTGTTGTTGTTATTATACTACCTGCTTGCTACCATTTGGCTAACCATGTCCCTTGGGAATTGGCTAATTTCAGGCATGTTAGAGCTAGTAGTAAAACCTAATCCTTTATATGACTGAGCACAAGATAGGTAGTCCTTAAATACTGGCTAGTTTGTTTTGTTTTTTTCATGTACAGAGTTCACTGTCATGTGTTCTGTTCCTGTTCTGTTATTTGAGTTCTTTTTCATCAATATGAAATTGAATTAATATCAGTCTGTATAAGATGCTGTAAATTTTACTTCATTACTACAATAACAACAGCTGTAGGGCCTTCTTATTTACTCCTTAGGATAGCGCAATGTTATCAAACCAAAATTTGACCCTGATGAAACTGAAACAAGCAAACTGAACTGAAAAGTATTTTTTTTTACTTTCTTTTCCTACAGGTTAAAGCACTCCACACCTGTTGAGCCAGTTTATCATAGCTGAACATGTGTCGCTGCATCAGTGTTCTGCAACTACTGTGTCACGCTCCTGTTCCAATCAGCACATTAGTCCCAGCTCTAAATCCCAGTGGTTTCCACAGCACTCAGCTGTACAGAGGGTGAGCAACAGTGGTACAAACCGAGAACTACAGCATGTCTGAGAATAATGTAATTGTAATTGAAATGCTACAGCTACACATACATCATGTTACATACATTCTTCATTTCATCATTTCTATATCTTGCTTGTGATATCCACAAAACCAAACCCTGTTCACCAGCTCACCTGTAGCTGGTTCATCTGTTTGTCAATATGAATGTTCCTGCTGAATCCTCCAGGCGAAGTATATTGCTTCACCGGAGTATGAACTATAAGCTATTTATGTATTTGTGTTAATGTCGGGATGGTTGTCATGAATTACTCACTTGTTATGACAAGAGGAAATACAGCCATTTTAACATAACCTGTAATTGTCAGCTCAATTGTACTGAATTTTGTCAAATTTTAAGGTTACTGAACATGAAAAAACAGTTTGTCTTGATCAGGGTTTTAGTTTGTTACAAATATGAACATTTCTTTGTTATTATGTTGAAAAGCTACAGTGATGTAAGAAATATCAGACAAACTTCCCAACATTCATTGTTCATTGATATTAATTTTAATATGTCAAGAGACATTACAGGCACCTATGCATGTTGGTATAAACAAAAAAAGAGGTCTGTATGTCACTGTACATATTTTGAATCATCACCAGGCTATCCAAGCCAGAGAGGGTAGGGTTTTCAGACCATCACCATATACCTCTGGCAGCAGCATCTTTCTTGAATGATCTGATCCATCCTCCTTCCTAGTCCCTGGACCCATTTCAGGTTGCAATGATACAGTCACCTCTGCTCTCCACTCAACCCTCACCTCCCACACACACACACACACACACACACACACACTTAACATAAATGGCTCTGCTGTGGGGAGGGTGAGCAGCACCAAATTTCTGGGTGTGCAGATCACCAAGGACATCTCCTGGATAAACAACACTTCAGCACTTCATCACCAAGAAAGCGCCTCTGCTTCCTCCGCAAATTAAAAGAGACACCAAGAACCCCGTCACCCATCATGTGCTCTTTCTACTGAGGCACTATTGAAAGTATCCTTACTAGCTGCATCCGTGTGTGGTATGGGAGCTGCACTGCCTCCAACCGCAAGACTGTCGTCCATAGTGAATACAGCTAGAAAGATCACATGTGCCTTACCTGCAAAGCAATCAGGATTGTGGATGTCTCAACTCATCCTCACAGCCTCTTCAGCCACCTACCATCTGGGAGAAGATACCAGAGCCTCCGTGTGAGCTCCTCTGGGGAGTCACAGAGTTGCAGCTTTATCCACCAGGCTGACAGGATGCTGAACTCTCTCTGCTCTCTCCACCTCACCTGTAAGACTGTAATCCCCCCACCAGCCACTTTATACACTGCCTGGCCCAAAAAAAAAAGGTCGCCTCCAAAAAAAAAAAAAGGTCACACTCTGGACCGCCTTTAGCTTTGATTACAACACGCATTTGCTGTGGCATTGTTTCGATAAGCTTCTGCAATGTCACAAGATTTATTTCCGTCCAGTGTAGCATTAATTTTTCACCAAAAATCTTGTATTGATGGTGGGAGAGTCGGACCACTGCGCAAAGCCTTCTCCAGCACATCTCAAAGATTCTCAATGGGGTTAAGGTCTGGACTCTGTGGTGGCCAATCCATGTCTGAAAATGATGTTTCATGCTCCCTGAACCACTCTTTCACAATGTGAGCCCGATGAATCCTGGCATTGTCATCTTGGAATATGCCTGTGCCATCAGGGAAGAAAAAATCCATTGATGGAATAACCTGGTCATTCAGTATATTCAGGTAGTCAGCTGACCTCATTCTTTGGGCATGTAATGTTGCTGAACCTAGACCTGACCAACTGCAGCAACCCCAGATCATTGCAACGCCCCCACAGGCTTGTACAGTAGGCACTAGGCGTGATGGGTGCATCACTTCATCTGCCTCTCTTCTTACCCTGATGTGCCCATCACTCTGGAACAGGGTAAATCTGGACATGACCTTCTTCCATTGCTCCAGAGTCCAATCTTTATGCTTCCTAGCATACTGAAGCCTTTTTTTCTGATTATTCTCACTGATCAGTGGTTTTCTTAAGGCTACACAGCTGTTAAGTCCCAATCCCTTGAGTTCCCTTCGCATTGTGCTTGTGGAAATGCTCTTACTTTCACTATTAAACATAGCCCTGAGTTGTACTGTTGTTTTTCTATAATTTGATTTCACCAAACGTTTAAGTGATCGCCGATCACGGTATCGGACCACTAGGTCTAGGATCCTTGACGTTGCCAGTTTCTTTGTGCTTCTTCAAAAGAGCTTGAACATCACATCTTGAAATCCCAGTCTGCTTTGAAATCTTTGTCTGGGAGAGACCTTGATGATGCAGTATAACTACCTTGTGTCTTATTGCTGTGCTCAGTCTTGCCATGGTTTATGACCTGTGGTATGAAACTGTCTTCCACAACATCACCTTGGCAGCAGAGTTTGGCTGTTCTTCACCCAGTTTTAAGCCTCCTACACAGCTGTTTCTGTTTCAATTAATGACTGTGTTTCAACCTACATGTGAAATTGAGATCATACACCAATAAAAATTTATGCTTGTTTGAAGGCAAAGGGTAGTCACACAAAATATTGATTTGATTTAGATTTTTCTTTTGGTCATTTTGCATTTTGTAAATTGATAAAAATAAACAATTATTATTTATATTTTTGAAAGCGTTCTTAGTTTACCGCATTTTTTCACACCTGCCTAAAACATTTGCACAGTACTGTACATATACATATGGCAATTATTTATCCTGACACTTTTTATGTGTCTTAGTACTCCTCAGTAGTTTTGTGTCCCTGTATTTATTTTTAAACCTGTCCTGTTTTATCTTTGTTGTTGTATTGTTATTGTTTTTACCTTTATATTTTTGCACACACTATGGGACTGTGAGAAACAATATTTTGATCCCACTGTATGTCCTGTACATATGGCTTAATTGACAATAAAATTTACTTTGACTTTTGTGTCTTTCTCTGCACACGCCACAAAGTCACACAACTGCATCCCTGTGAGCCTGTACCTGTCAGTAGTACACATGCCATGGCCATGTTGCATTTTAAGGCATGGATAATCAACATAGCTCTTGTTGGGACATTTAATTTCAACAAGGCGAAAGTGGGGATTTGATGATGCACATTCTATTTTGTGAGCCATATCCCAGCTGACCTCAAGAGACTTAAAGTGTAGCTGTTCAGTACAAACAAACATGCATGCAAATGGTTGTAGTCTGTGGCCAACCAGTGGCAGAATTGGGCATGGTGGACAGCAGTGTGACTGTGGCATTTTAATGTAAAAGCAATAGACTGGGGATGGCGTTTCCCTTTTCGCATTTGAATATTGTCCACTTTGGAATCTTTGGAAATGAAATGTCAATCATCTCAGCATTTCCATTTTCATTGTAATATCAATTTCAATTTCAATTTCAATTTTTTATTTATATAGCGCCAATCACAACAGAAGTTGTCTCAGGACACATTCCATATAGAGCATATGGTCATCAAATACCCATGAGTATGTGAAATAGAAAATGCAAATTTTATTATTGCAGTTTCATTAAAAATGTTGCCCAAATGACACATACAGAAATGGAAAATAAATAATTCTATAGCAGAATTATGTTAATAATAATTATATGTATCTGTGTATGTGTGTGTGTGTGTGTGTGTGTGTGTATATATATATAGGACCACTTTACTTAAAACTTTACCTTAAACTTAACCTCCCTCAATTATAAACACAACCTCCAATTTTGAAGGTAGGATTTAAATACATTTTGTTATTAATTCAAGTATATGATTCAAATTCTGTATTAATTTTTTGGCAGCTAAACATATAGATATATTTATAAATGCCAGTAGAGAACAGTTGAATGCAGAAAATTAAGCAAATTGGAGCATTTCTATTCTAACAACTTCGCTCTAAACCATGCCCATTTTCAGTATTATCCAAGTAAACACACAGTAATGTTGTTTGGAAACTGAGATTCTTGGTACATTCCTCTGCTGCTCCATTTCTCTCTTCACAGATGTATCAAACGCACATATTCCAACACAGTTCCAATCCTTTTTGCTGATGAACTTAACCATTGCAAGGAAGACCATAGTATTGAACTGTAAGAGCAAAATGAAAATAGCAATTAATCATGATGACAAAAAATCCCTGATGACTCAAGGGTTATTTTCTCAGATGTGTCAAAGCTCCTCAAGAGACACAGAAGACACAACAGGCAGTACTAGAGTTGGGCGGTATCCAAATTTTGATTTTGTCAAACCTTCCCCACATTTTCCCGGGGTATACAGTATAACTGTGACTAATTAGAAATCACTTTGCAGGGCAGCATGACATGCACGCAGTTCAGACGGTCAATGCTCATGCTAAGAAGCACCAATCCTAACTTGTAGCATACCAGAATGACGGGGAGAAGCTCAGCTAAAAGCCTCTACCAAGCACTGCCACCCAAACGAAACATAATTCATGCCCCAAGAAATTATATGCGCATGTAACGAAAACACATGTGTTAGTTTGAGATCAATCACGAAGGTCCTGATTGTTTACATAGAGAGTAAGGGGTTTCTAGAACGGAGGGAGCGCTCTTAGTTAGTTAGTAGTTAGCAGTTAGTTTCACCGCTCCCATCTCATGAATGAGCAGAGTGCTCACAGAGGACTCTGCTGAGCAGCCCGAAGTGTTATTTTACTGTTTTATTTGCATTTCGTCCTTTTATGAGAGCTAAGAACAATAGCAAGCAGAAAAAAGGCTGAAAAAGTGTTTTCAACAGAGGAGTTTCTCAGTAAGCTTGGACGAGATAATTGCACTCTGCCCAGATGTGCCCAAATGAGTGCCTGGACATACCTGTGTTAAAACATCTGTAAAACTGCTCTGGTTCATTTTTTTAAGCATGTACTTTTGCACAGTCACCTTTTTCTCGAGTAAAAATTCAACCAGATACATTGAACGGAGTGGAGTTCATTTTTGTAATGACGATGCTACAATTATGTTAGGCCCATATAGACCTATATGCGCAGCATTTTATTTTTAATGATGGTAATGGAACTGATGTCGTTGCTATTTTTAGATATCGCAGGATACCTTATTACCGGATTACCGCCCAACCCTACTGAGTACTACTCAGTCCTTTGTGTGAAAATGGTGACATGCCCTGTTTTAAAGCATATGCAGTCAGCTGTAACTAGAAGATCCCACAAAGGCCTTATGTGGTTCAAATTATTTTTGCACAGGGACATGATGTCACATTAGACAAATGCCAGCAATATTTCTAATGGAAAAGTGTAACATTTCCGAATGAATGTAACTGACCTGCTTTTGACATTTGGCCCCACCTTTCCAGGTGTAAGTATTGGCATTATGATGACAGACTGCTGACCTCCAGTGTGGTGATAGTTTTCCATAATGAAGGCTGGTCAACACTGATGAGAACCATCCACAGTGTCATCAAGAGGACTCCAAGAAAATACCTAGCAGAGATAGTCATGATTGATGACTTCAGCAACAAAGGTGGGCTTGCTTTCCTTACATGCAGTATAGAGGTTGAAAAAAATGTAAAAATAAGAAATCAGATTTTAGAGGGATCCTGCAGCACCTTTGTTTGACTAAATAGCTGACTTCTCACCTCAGTCACCATGGTTAAGTCACATTTTGTGGCAAGGTTATTAACTGAGCTTGATTTAGCTCAAGCCATTCTGCTTGGGGCAAAAGCAACATATTTTTCATTCTGTGCTCCAAGAGGAAATGTCAGTGTATTCATATGCTAATTCTACTTGTGAGACATGAATTGTCAAAATAGATTCACACTTAAGTGCTAAGTATGTTGGTGTCATTTCATAGATGAGATGTAACGTAACCCTCTGTCTGAGTAACAGTTGAGGTGATAATAGTGACACTGGTCAAGATAATGGGATGAGGGGATGTAAGTTGACCCTGTTTAAAGATTATAGCTAGACTCACTTTAAATCCAGATATTTTCAGGTATCAAACAAATACCTCCATTGGGGATTTACAAAGTGAAATGTAATGGGGTTGCATGTTGCATTGAAGAGCATTTCTATCACACTGAGAATGACCTATTCTCAGAATCAGAATCAGAATACGAAAAAGCTTTATTGCCAAGTACGATTTTACACATACGAGGAATTTGCTTTGGTGAGGTTGGTGCATAACACATCTATTAAAAGAAGCTATTAAAAAAGTGAAAATATAACAATATGAATACATGTACACAAGTCTGTTGGACCGCAGCCTCCTGCCAGAGGGGAGTGTCTCAAAGAGTTTGTGTCTGGGGTGGGAGGGATCAGCCACAATCTTTCCTGCACGCCTCAGGGTCCTGGAGGTGTACAGGTCCTGAAGAGACGGGAGATTGCAGCCGATCACCTTCTATGCAGACTGAATGACACGCTGCAGTCTGCCTTTGTCCTTGGCGGTGGCAGCAGCATATCAGATGGTGATGGAGGAGGTGAGGATGGACTCAATGATGGCTGTGTAGAAGTGCACCATCATTGTCTTTGGCAGACTGAATTTCTTTTGCTGCCGTAGGAAGTACATCCTCTGCTGTGCTTTCTTGATGAGGGAGCTGATGTTCGGCTCCCACTTGAGGTCCTGGGACATGATAGCTTCAGAGACGTGTTTCCCCAGCTTCACACACTGTTTCCTGTCAGACAGGAAGTCCGTAATCCACCTGCAGGTGGAGTGGAGTCAGGCATGCTCAGCTGGGAGAGCTTCTCCTGAAGCAGAGTTGGGATGATGGTGTTAAAAGCAGAGCTGAAATCCACAAACGGTATCCTGGCGTAGGTTCCTGTGGAGTCCAGGTGCTGGAGGATGAAGTGGAGGGCCAAATTGACTGCATTGTCTACAGACCTGTTGGCTCTGTGGGCAAACTGCAGGGGGTCCAGGAGAGGGTCGGTGATGTCTTTGAGGTGTGAGAGCTTAAGGCGCTCAAAGGATTTCATGACCACAGAGGTCAAGGCAATGGGTCTGAAGTCATTAAGTCCTGTGGTCCTTGGCTTCTTGGGAACAGGGATGATGGTTGAAGACTTGAAGCAGGCTGGCACGTGACATGTCTCCAGTGAGGTGTTAAAAATGTCTGTGAACACTGGAGACAGCTGATCAGCGCAGTGCTTCAAGGCGGATGGGGAGACAGAATCCGGTCCAACTGCTTTCCGGGGGTTCTGTCTCCTGAAGAGTTTGTTGATGTCCCTCTTGTGGATGGAAAGAGTCCTCCCTGAGGTGGGTGGGGGGGGTCCTTTATGGTGGGCATTGGTGGAGATGACTGGAGCTGGAGCTGTTGGGAGGTGTCGTGGGGGATGGTTGCTGGACTGTCCCTTTGTCTTTCAAAGTGGCAGTAGAACTCGTTCAGGTCGTTGGCTAGGCGTCGATCGTTGATGGAGTGGGGGGGCTTTAGGCTTGTAGTTGGTGATCTGCCTGAGCCCTTTCCAGACAGACGCAGAGTTGTTAGCTGAGAAGTGGTGTTGGAGCTTCTCAGAGTACAGTCGTTTAGCTTCTTTCACCGTCTTGCTAAACTTGTACTTCGTCTCTTTGAATCTGTCTTTGTCCCCACTCCTGAAGGCCTCTTCCTTTGCCAACCTTAGCTGTCTGAGTTTAGCTGTGAACCAGGGTTTGTCATTGTTGTAACTCACCCTGGTGCGTGATGGAACACAGCAGTCCTCACAGAAGCTGATGTAGGACGTCACAGCCTCTGTGTCCTCATCCAGACTGTTGGTAGCAGTCCTGAACACATCCCAGTCAGTGGAGTCCAAACACGCCTGGAGATCCTCCACGGCCTACTGGTCCACTTCCTTGATGTCCTCACTACAGGTTTGCAGAGCTTTAGTTTCTGCCTGTACGCAGGAATCAGGTGGACCATGACGTGGTCAGAATGGCCGAGTGCAGCACAGGGGACGGTGTGATAAGCATCCCTGACAGTGGTGTAACAGTGATCCAGAATATTCTCCTCTCCGGTCGGGCATTTAATAAACTGTCTGTATTTAGGGAGTTCGTGAGTGAGATTACCTTTGTTAAAGTCCCCAAGGACAATAAAGAGTCCGGGTTGGTCCGCTCCACACGCAGTATATGTTCAGCCAGCATGCGCTGTCTGTCCTGCATGTTGGCCTGCGGCGGGATGTAAACTCCGACCAGGATGAATGAAGCGAACTCACAGGGTGAATAAAAAGGCTTACAGTTAATGGTGAAAGATTCCAGGTTAGGAGAACAGTGCTGCTGGATCACTGTCATGTCTTTGCACCAACCATTGTTGATGTAGAAACAGATTCCTCCACCTTTAGTTTTGCCGGAGAGTTCTGTGTCTCTGTCTGTGCGGAGGAGTTGGAAGCCAGCCAGCTGCAGCGCAGAGTCCGGTATTAATCCACAGAGCCACGTCTCAATGAAGCACAAAACTGCAGATGAGGAAAAGTCCCTGTTTTTACACAACAGCAGTTGCAATTCCTCCAGTTTGTTGGGCAGTGAACGCACGTTAGAGAGAAATATTCCTGGTAACGCTGTGCGTAGTCCGCGCTGGCGGAGACGCACGAGCACACCGGCCCGTTTTCCTCTCCTCCGGCGTTTCACTTCGTGAGCAAAGGTGTGCATACCTTTGACCAGGATGTCCAAAATTTCCACGGTTGGGAGGAGAAAGTTAGGAAATAAATCCACTGGTGTCGTTGTCCTGATGTTCATGAGCTCTTCTCTGGTGAAAGAGCTCTGGGTAACGTTGCAAAAAACAGAATTAAAACACAAAACAAAACAAAACAACGCGCACCAACACACCCCAGCAGCTGTCCACAGCGCCATCTTGGTCTCCCTCAATGTGCACATGTTTTTGCAGCCCATCTGAAGGAGCGTTTGGAGGAGTACATTAAGCAATGGAACGGCCTTGTAAAACTCTTCAGAAATGAGAAGAGAGAAGGACTGATCCAGGCGAGGAGTATAGGAGCCAAGAAAGCCACTAAAGGACAGGTATCATATGATCTTACTGCTACTGCTTCACAGCTACTGTTACTAGTGTGTTCAACAGTGGCTTGACCTACTTGAAAAATATCAAATAAAGTTTCAAACTGTGGGCTCCAGGTGTGAAACACTACAATCAGTAGTTAGTGGTGGTATTGTTTTTTAGGTGCTGATATACCTGGATGCTCATTGTGAGGTTGGAATCAACTGGTATGCTCCTCTGGTTTCTCCTATTTCAAAAGACAGGTAATACACATACAGACACACACCCACCCCCCCCACCCCCCCACCCCCCCCCACACACACACACAGACTATTATCCAACAGAGATTGTTTAAAGACTAGTTTATTACTCAATTAAAGTCCATGTACCATCATCTTAACTTTTCTTCTCAGCACATCTCTTTTTTCTTACACATCTGGTACTGTTTGTATTAGATGGAATATGGTACATATACAGGTAAAATTATTCAGCAGCACATTAAATACAGTGGCATTTAAAAGTTTGGGCACCCCTGATCAAAAGTTCTGTTCCTGTGAGTAGAAGATAGACTGATCTCCAAAAGGCATAATGTTAAAGATAGGGATGTCATGATACCAAAAACACGGTACGATAATACCTCGAAGTCCACAATTCCAAATTTATTGTGATATTGAAATGAAAGAAAGAAAAAATGACTTGAAACAATGTCCTTTTATTAATAGATTAGTGTGTACAGCATTTTTTTCTCATATGAAATGTGTTTTGATTTTTTGATTTTGATTTCCTTCTTTCATAAAATAAAATAAAAGTAGCCAGCCTAAGCACGTCCAAAAAATTGGCATGAATTGTCTTTGGCAATGAATGATTTAACCAGCGGCCAATAGCAGTCCTTTTATAAAAATAACTAAAAGAGCTGTTCTATCAGGAGGCCACTTCCATGATCAGTTTATGTAGTGGCAGGCTTAACAGTTGCTGTTTGGTGGTCAGCTCAGCTGTGGCAGTTGAACTGCCATGAAAAAAATGCTGCTGCATGCCTCTCTTGTCCAAGCAGACGACTGGCCTATGTTCAAACCCGCTTGTGATGGACGGTTTAAAGTGGGCACAAAACACTGTATCTGTGGGTACAGTTTGACCTCTCACCTCTACATCCATGTTTTGAGCATTTTCTGTAACAGCAGCAAGACCACAATGATTGTTGTTATTCTTCATGTTGAGCTCCTACTCCTTAACAGCAGATTTCAAAAGCTCAGCTATGTTGAGTAGAAGAAACAAGAAATCTAAAGAAGCATGATACATTTTGCAAAAAGTCCTGTGGACTGATGAAGTAAAGTAGAACTTTTTGGCTGCAATGAGCATAGGTATGTTTGGAGAAAAAAGGGTCCAGAATTTCATAAAAAGAAGACCTCTCCAGCTGTCATGCACAGGGGTGGATCGATCATACTTTGAGCTCATATTGCAGCAAGTGGCACAGGGAACATTTCACTGGTGAAGAGAAGAATGGATTCAATTAAATAGCAGCAAATTCTGGAAGCAAACATCACACCATCTTGAACAAGGCTGAAGATGAAAAGAGGATGGCTTCTACAACATGACTTCGAATGATCCCAAAGATACCTCAAAATCCATAGTGGACTACCTCAAGAGGCACAAGGTTGAAGGTTTCCTGTGGCCCTCACAGTCCACAACCTCAGTGTTACAGAAAATTTGTGGATAAAATAAGATAGCCGGACAAATTCAATTGTTACAGCCAGCAAAGTATAAAAAGAGAGGCATAGAAAAATCAAGATTAAAAAAGGCTACAGAATAAAACACAAAAATCAACTTTATACAGTCAAGCCCAAAATTATTCATACCCCTGGCAGATTTTGTCTTAAAGTTACTTTTATTCAACCAGCAAGTTTTTTCTTGATTGGAAATGACACAGGCGTCTCCCTGATGATAATAAGACGATGTACAAGAGGCATCATTGTGGAAAAAAAAAAATTCTCATTTTTTTATTTACATTTGAACAAAAAGTAGCATTTCCAAAATTATTCATAACCTTTGCAAACCATTCCAAATAGTCCAAGCTGTTCTAAAGCATCCTAATTACCCTGATTCATTGGGAACAGCTGTTTTAATCAACTCAACAGGTGAAAAACAGCTGCTCTCTGCAGTTGGCTTGTGGACAGTCATGGAGCAAAGGAGCTCACTGAGGACCTGCAGCTATGCATTGTGGCTGCTCACAAGTCAGGAAAGGGCTATAAGGCCAATGTTTTCAGGTTCCAGTGGCTACAGTGCAAAGTATTATTAAAAAATACAAGACATTCCACACTGTGTAAAATCTCAGAGGACGTGGTCGGAAGCCAAAAGTCACACCTGTGCTGGCCATGAGGATATTGACAGAGGTGAAAAAGAATCCAAGGATCATCACCAAGGCCATCCTAGTGAATCTGGGCTCTGCTGGTGGCAACGTTTCAAGGCAGACAGTCCCAACGGACACTGCACACTGCTGGGTTCCACAGACGCAGACCAAGGAGGACGTCACTTCTCCAGATAAGGCACACAAAAGCCTGCTTGGCCTTTGCAAATGCTCATCTGGACAAAGGAGAAGACTTCTGGTCTTCTGTTTTATGGTTAGATGAAACAAAAATTGAATTGTTTGGCCACAATAATGTATCCCCCATTTGGTGTAAAAAAGGAGAAGCCTTCAACCCTAAGAACACCATCCCCACTGTCAAACATGGTGGTGGGAACCTAATGCTTTGGGGGTGTTTTTCAGTCAATGGACTAGGGAACCTGATCACAGTAAATGGCATCAGGAAAAAAGAGCAATACATCAAGATTCTCAACAACAACATTCAGTCTGCAGAGAAACTTGGCCTTGGGCACCAGTGGACATTTTAGCACGACAAGTGGTGAAGAAATGGTTAGCGGACAAAAACATAAACATTTTGCAGTGGCCCAGCCAGAGTCCTGACTTGAATCCAATTGAGAATCTGTGGAGGGAGCTAAAGATCAAGATGATGGTAAAGAGACCTTCCAACCTGAAAGAGTTGGAGCTCATTGCTAAAGATGAATGGGCAAAAATACTGGTGGAGACATGCAAAAAGCTGGTCAACAATCATAGGAAGCAGTTGTTTACTATAATAGCCAATAAAGGTTTTTCTGTTGATTATTGAGAAGGGTGTGAATAATTTTGGACATACTGCTTTTTATTCAAATGTAAATAAAAGCTGAGAAATATTTTTTTCCACAATTATGCCTCTTGTACATCATCTTATTATCTTCTGGATGACGCCTGTGTCATTTCCAATCAAGAAAAAACTTGCTGGTTAAATAAAGTCAAAATTCAAGTCAAAAAAGGGGTATGAATAATTTTTGGGCTTGACTGTATATGTACATTATGCACAAGATTATAAGAATACTGTTGCTGATATTAAATAGCACATGAAAAAAATGCTGTTGCCAAAAAAAAATATTGAATGGCACATACTCAAATATGGATAATAAATACAGTGTTTGTACTATTGCACAGTAGAAAGAAAAATACACAACATAGTAAAAAATTGTTTTATATTGCACAAGATGTAGTCGATATGAGCATGTTAGCTTAGACAGCTGTAGTGCAAAAACAGGTTTGTGATGTTGTAATGGGAAACAGTGCATGCAAGACGGCCCAAGAATCTCACAGAACTGAAGCCTTTTACAGGAGGAGTGTGTGAAAAGCACACAAGAAAGAACTGAAATACACTTAACGGGCTACAAAAAGGGGGTATTACTAAGTACTGTACATGTAGGGAGCCCAAACCTTTGCTTCCTGCCCTTTTCCTTTTTTGTTATTTTGAAACTGTAAAAGATGGAAATAAAAAAGAAATCTTACTTAAAAGATTAAAGAAATGTGTCAACGTTGTTATGCTGTTTGGAAAATTGGTTGTCTTTTACTCACATAGGTTGTCACAGTACCACAAAGTTTTACATGCCACTGTATTTTATGCTCCAATTTCTTTGTATAGTTTATTAGTAAGCTACTGTTGATGCATGCAGATGGCAGTATTTACGCATGACATCATCGTCTTAGTGTGCACTGGTATTTCCATATCTGTACTCAGATATTCAGGACGAAACTAAAGAATTCACTTGTGTGTAGCATTCAACTAGTCTTCACAGCCATATACAGACAAAGGTGTGTGTGTGTGTGTGTGTGTGTGTGTGTGTGTGTGTGTGTGTGTGTGTGTGTGTGTGTTGTGTTGTGTATAGGACAGTTTGTACAGTGCCACTGATAGACTATATAGATGGTAATGAGTACAGTATGGAGCCCCAGCAGGGAGGAGATGAGGACGGCCTGGCTAGAGGAGCATGGGATTGGAGCCTGCTCTGGAAGAGAGTACCACTTAGCCAGAGAGAAAAGGCCAAGAGAAAACATGTCACCCAGCCCTACTGGTACACACACAGCAGCTAGCATGCTAACACTCATCCCTGTTCTGTTTGTATCTCCATCTCCCATCCCTTCATCCCACCTGTTATGTGTCTTGCTCTGACACCCCACCCCATGTCTTTGTGTTTTCAATGACATCGCTGTCTGTATTTGCCTTTTTTTTTTTTCCCCTGCATGTACACCACCCCTACACGTATTCCCCCCATGTATCTTGTATGCATGGCCCCACCCCCACTCCATCAGAACGGTGTGTACGGTACCTCTGATTGACTCCATCCATGGCCAGAAGTTCACCATCGAGCCCCAGGGTGGAGGAGACAAGGACGGCTTTGCTAGAGGAGCCTGGGATTGGAGTATGCTCTGGAAGAGAGTTCCTCTTGGAGATGGAGAAAAAAAGTTCAGAAAAACTCATACTGAGCCATATAGGTACAGAAAACCTGACTGATCTGGATAGGGTCAATGCGAAAGACAAACACATTCCAGCTAACCATGAAATATTCTAATCATGTGCTTGACATTACTACATCAGCTAATTTGAAGAAATGTTAATCTTAAACCAAGTGGTCAAAAAAATAGAGAAAACCACCTCATTCAATAGAACTGCCTAAATTAACCTCAAAAAGAGAAATAGTCAAAGCAGGGTTTGTGGGTACCACCAACTCTTTGGATATTCATATTTTGTAAACATAATAAAATGAATTTAACCTTTGCTGCATATCACAACTAACCAACTAAATCAACTAAATGTGATGGGGAGGGGGAGAAGCTTACTGTTGTCCTGTCCGCTGACTGCCTCGGTGCTTTAATATTTCTATTATTGGTGCTTCACTGCGATGTGTTGTAGTCCCTGTTCGCTTAATTTAGTGGGATTTCAATTCAATTCAATTCAATTCAATAATCCTTTATTAGTCCCGTGAGGGGAAATTCCAAGGATTTACAACTTCTACTCTTACTGTAAATGTCTGATGTTTTTGGTGTTGCTGCAGTGAATAAGGCCAATTTAGCAAATCATTTCTTGTTTTTCTATGAGCCTGTTTTTTTTTGTTTTTTTTTCTTAGCTCATTTGAACTACAGTGACTTGGGCTGTGACATAACATATAACAGCATTGTCTTAATTTGAAAGCCGTGGGAGTGATGAGTTAGTGTTGGGTCTACTGGAGAGCTTCTGGTATGAAATGGGTTTGGAATGGGGCACCTTCACCTTCCCCAGTCACTTGTCATTAATCATGTCTTCCTCACTGTCTTTTTTTTTCTCAGCTTTGCTTTCGCTCATTTCTTATTTATCTCTGACTGTGTTTGTCAGACTGATCTCATGTGCTCTGTATTCTCATTGTTGTTAATACAGTAACTGACTGTCTGACTGCTTTAAGTTAAGGTGATGTAGATGCCACTGTTTGGTCAGAAATTAACTCTTTCATGTCTGATTTTCAGACCAGGCTGAAAAGAATAGATCATGTGATTTTTTGATTTTCACAGATCCCTGAAAAACAGAATAACTTTTAATGTGAAGAATAATGTTGAGTTACACACTGATTCAGTATGTATCTGTATGTCTGTTTGTGGATGTGTGTGTCTGTCTTTATACCTGCAGGTCTCCAGCCATGGCAGGTGGTCTCTTTGCTATAGAGAGAGACTTTTTCTTTGAGCTGGGTTTGTATGACCCAGGGCTGCAGATATGGGGAGGAGAGAATTTTGAAATATCATACAAGGTAGACATGGAGAAGTCCAGTTTATACATAGTGATGGCCTCACACACATCATTTAACAGGGTTTACAGTGTTATTCGCCTTGGTTTTTCAAAATTTCTGTGTTTATGTAGATCTGGCAGTGTGGTGGCCAGCTGCTCTTTGTACCGTGTTCTCGAGTTGGCCATATCTACAGACTTCAGGGATGGCAGGGCAACCCTCCACCTGCACATGTTGGATCGTCACCCACTCTCAAGGTAGAATTCCTCATGCTTTGAAACAGTGCCAGATGCATAAAACTTTATGTAAAGTCAGGACTACAACTCTGTACAAAGACCAAAAAATGCATAACATGTATGACATTCTTTAGCAAATTTCTAAAGCTTTATTTAAGCAGAGTTCTGTTTTATTAATCTTGTTCATTGTGGAAGTGAGCACTTGTGCAATCAATCTTAAGGTCAGCAAGGTAATCAGTGATTTAGTTTATAGCACTCATATCAAAACAGACTTCCGAGAGATTGAAATAATATAGGATAAAATGTAAAGATCATAAACAGGAAAATAAAATGATTCCTCTAATGTAAAGTTGACCTCAAAAAGTTGTGTGTTGTGTACCTCTCTCATTGACATTTTACAGATCTCTGTGTATATGCAAAAAAAATCATACAATCAGTAAAACTGGTGATCAAGCTAAATAAACAATGTTTTGTGGCATCTCTCACCTTTTTGCAAAGTTAATATATCACCCCCTGATCACCCTAGTTGCACAAGGTCAGAAGTCTGCTTGAGGTGTGCACATTCTTCTTTCATAAACACCACTTAATATGTGGGAAATGGTGTCTGCATTGTTCATTCATCTGGGCCCAGGTATGCAGTTTTAGAGCCAGTGTAGCACTTTGCATGCTGTCTACCCATGTCAACACATTATCATAATAGCAATAATAATAAAAAACTTTAATGGAATAGCACCTCAAATACAAGAAATGCAGCTCAAAGTGCTTTACAACAAAGAAATCACATGCACCAAGTGCTTCACATATACATAGAATGAACATAACAGGAGAACAACAGAAAATGAATGTAAAATGTTTATACTTCATGCCACTGCAATATTTACATGTATTTATATATATTTTTTTGGATATTATGACTATTTGCACTTCTGTTTAAATGATAAACTGCATTTTGTTGTCTCTGTGTTGCACTCTGACGATGACAATAAAGTTGAATCTAATCTAATCTAAAATACGATGGAGAATTAACCCACTTGTAAATAATAATAAAAATAAGATAGAATAAGGATAAATATATAATAAATAGAATTCATGACATAAGATGGAAAATAAAATCCATTGAACCATAGTAATAAAATAAACTTAAAAATAGACTACATAGAATGCATAAAATCTAGTAAAATACCACATTATAAAATAAGAGCAGCAGTGCATTGGTGCAAGGAGTACAAAGGTTTCAGGCCTGTATCAAGAAAGTCATAGCTAAAGGCTAAAGTGAAAAGTTATATCTTTAGCTTTCTTTTGAAAATATTAAGCAAGCTGGCTTCCCTAATATCTGTAGGTAGTGTGTTCCTGAACTCTGGGGTGACTTCACCCCAGAATTTCTCCAATAAACCAGCAGCAGATAATCAATGTTCTTGAAAGCAAGTATTGAACAAGGGATTTAGCAATGGAATTCAGTACTATCTCATTGAGGGCTTTGTATCCAAGGAGGAGGACCTTAAAATCAATTGTAAATTTTACAGGAAGCCAGTGCACAGCAGCTAAAACTGGACTATTGTGCTCTCTCCTCTTGGTGTTGGTGTCAGTGTTTTTTTTTTTTATCCGTTTATTTATTGCCAGAAGACAGTTTGCAGTGGTGTCTATAGGTGTCATCTGAATTACATAGCTATGGAAACATACATTGATCTGATGTCACCAAATGGCAGCATGTATAGTGAGAATAATAATGGACCAAGGCAGCTCCCTTGTGCAATGCCAAAACAGATGTCATGTTTCTCAGACGCGTTTTCCAAGACTGTCATAAAACTTTCTCCCTTTGATGTATCTTTTAAAACAGTTTAACACACCATCAGACAAACAAACCAACTTTTCAAGATTATTATAATATGATGGTCAGTAGTATCAAATGTTGCACTTAGGTTTAAGAGGATAAGAATTGAGACCTTATTTTCATCAAAATTTAGTCTGAGGTCACTGATTACTTCAGTAACAGCAATTTCAGTGCTGTGGTATGTTCTAAAGCCTGATTGAAATTCCTCCAGGCTGTTATTTTCATAAAAAAATGAGTCAATTTGCACTGGAATTGAAAACTGTATGGAATGTTAGGTTGGATATTGGCCTACTGTTGGTGAGTGCATTTCCATTGAGGTTTGATTTCTTTAGCAAGGGTTTTACAGCTGCTCTTTGAAGGTATTGAGGTATTGAAGGTATTACAATGTAATAATGAGCTCAGATAATTCTGCATTGAGCTGAGGAGCAAGACATTCAGATGGTTTGAATTCCAGGTCAATGTCATTTCACACATATTGTGTAAAATAATGGCTGCTATAGCTCCTCCTTTCCTGTTCTGTCCTCTAGCATAGTTAGTATTATCAATAGTATTATCACACCTTTCGTTTGTGGTGGTGGAGTGAGCGTTGGTGCCCTCTTATTTGATTTCTTGATGGATTTGTGGTGGACAACATTATGAGTTTGGTGCTGGTGCTGTGCCAGCAAGAAGTGTTATTACTGAAGGGTGGTTGGGGAGCCTCAATAGCTGATCCACTGGGAGCACTGGGACAGATCCAAGGCAGTGTGTCAGCCAAGTCAGTGACAGGATGCTCTTCATCTGATATAATCCCATGTGTAAAATCTGTCCATTTTCAGCACCTTGTACAGAAGCTGCCACAGAATGAATGAATTGCTCATTCTCACATTTTTGATGCAGTGTTTGAATCTTTTGTTCAAGTTATTCAATTCTGTCAGTCAATTGCTCACACTGTGTGCTGTGTGCTAGTCACAGACACAGCAATAGGTTTAAGCTATTTGGAGGTCATGCTTACACAATACTGAGAAAATAAACATGATAATAGTGTGATGGTAGCCTTTTGTTTCTCTCATAAATTTAAGTCCCTATGATTTGTAAGTGTACCGGATACATTTTCCGAAACGTGTGGAATAAACAAGTATATCTGCAAAAGAATGTAAGCAATGTAGACCACAAGCAGGAAAGGCGTCTGCTCTGTAAGAGGTCAGGAAGAAAAATTACATAAAACATTTTATATTATACAGTATATTATGACGTGTAATTAACTAAATACAATTGGTGTGTGTGTGTGTGTGTGTGTGTGTGTGTGTGTGTGTGTGTGTGCATGCATGCGTGCGTTTGTAGAACTATGTTCGTGTTGTGGAGGTATGGTGGGATGAATATAAAGATTACTTCTACGCCAGTCGTCCCGAAACTCTCACTCTAGCCTACGGAGACATCAGTGAGCTTAAACGCTTCAGGTATAACAATACGTACAACAAAATATGCATGCTTTGTATTTATTTCAAATATTCCAAAAAAGTTTGGACGCTGTGTAAAACATCATTAAAACAGAATATGATAGTCTGTCAATCCTTTTTTTTAAAATATACAATTGAAAACAGTACAAAGACAACACAGTTAATGTTTCTCTCATCAACTTCATTGGTTTTTGTGATATAGGCTTATTCTGAATTTGATGCCAGCGACACGTTTCATGTTCACAAGCAAGGATGGGTGAGGTTCACCACTTTGTGAAATGGATGATTGTATAAATGATATGAAATGATTGCATCCTGCTTTTATCTATGTTTTACACAGCGTCCAAACTTTTTTGGAATTGGGGTTGTATTTAAACATTTTTTCTTTTGTCTTACTTAATCACACTTTTCCATATCTCTGAATTTCTCATTTTACTATGAGTTACCCACCTATAGGCCCCTGTACAGAGTGTGATTTTTAGGCCAGACAAAATCGAGAGATTAAATGAAAAGTGTCCTTGATATTTCAGAGGGGAAATGTTCTGAAATTAAAATGTTATTAGTTCAAATTAAACTAGTCCACTGTTCTAAATCAATTGCTTGGTGTTTGTTGGCTCACCTTTTTGTCAGGGAGGAACATCGATGCAAGAGCTTCAAGTGGTTCATGGAGGAAATAGCGTATGACATTCCACTGCACTACCCTCTGCCTCCTAAAAATGTAGAATGGGGGGAGGTAGGCAAACACGCATAAGCAAGCACAGCATGTTCAGTTACTGTTTCTTTCATGATTGTTAGATGGCCTGTTTGTACCATATTGTGTAATATCATATCTCATAAAGTTGTATGTGTGTATCCTATTCATGTGTGCGTAGATTCGGGGCTTTGAGACGAGTTACTGTATTGACAGTATGGGACACACCAATGGAGGCAATGTGGAAATAGGACCTTGCCACAGGATGGGGGGCAACCAGGTAATGAAACACTCATTGTCTTATGTGTTGCTTTGTCTCCTGTAGCTTCATTCAGTCCAGATGGAGGTGGTCCTCATCTGGTTTGGTTTGGTCTTTGATTAGTTTGTTAGCCACAGAATAGTAGAACAGTGTGCAGCATTTCTGATTTACTTCAGACAACTGGACATTTACTCAGTAAAGTATACTTTTTCCTGCCCACTTCTTAATTTTCTTTCATCAGAAGTGAGCTTTAGCTTATGGTAATTTTCCCTCATGACTTTACCTTTGAAACTAATTATTTTTCAGGAGTAGTAATTGTAATGGTCAGACGTTATTTTTTCCAAATATTCAACAGTTGGTTTGCATTGCTGTCTACCATAGTCTTCGGTTTGTTATGCCTCCGTGCTGACGACAGCCATTGCAGGAGGCATTATGTATTCATGTTGTCTGTCCCTCCTAGTGTGCTGAATATGATATCTCAGGAACGCCTTGATGGAATTCCTTCAAAATTCGAGCAAATGTTCACCTGGACTCAAGATTGATCTGATTACTATTTGGTGGTCAAAGTCACTGTTTTTGGCTAAAACTCAATAATTTATACATTATGAGAAATGTCAAATAACACAAGTGTCTCATTGGATTAAGTGATGAAGAGGACATTTTATATACGAAAGGTCAAAGGTTACTTGTGACATCATACTGCTCTGCAAAAACATTTTTTGGACATTATTCAACTCAGTAACTGAGGAACAGACGGGGAGATTGTGATCATATTTCCGTTTTCTCCCGCTTCATCCGGGGCCGGGTCGCAGGGGGAGCAGCCTGAGCAGGGACGCCCAAACTTCCCTCTCCCTGGACGCTTCCCCCAGCTCTTCCGGGGGGAACCCGAGGTGAGGGTAGGAACGTAGATTGGCTGGTAAATCGAGAGCTTTCGGCTCAGCTCCTTCTTCACCACGACAGACCGGTACAGCAACCGCATTACTGCTGCCGCTGCACTGATCCGCCTGTCAATCTCACGCTCCATCCTTCCCTCACTCGTGAACAGGATCCCGAGATACCTAAACTCTTCCACTTGAGGCAGGAACTCTCCCCAAACCTGGAGGGAGCAAGCCACCTTTTTTCGGTCGAGAACCATGGCCTCGGACTTGGAGGTGCTGACTCTCATCCCAGCTGCTTCGCACTCGGCTGCAAACCGCCCCAGTGCATGCTGAAGGTCCTGGCTCGAAGGAGCCAACAAGACAACATCATCCGCAAAAAGCAGAGACGAAATCTGCCAGCTCCCGAACCGAACCCCCTCCAGCCCCTGGCTGCACCTAGAAATTCTGTCCATAAAAATAATGAACAGAACCGGTGACAAAGGGCAGCCCTGCTGGAGTCCAACGTGCACCGGGAACAGGTCTGACTTACTGCCAGCAATGCGGACCAAGCTCCTCCTCCGGTTGTACAGGGACTGTACAGCCCTCAACAGAGAGCCTCCAACCCCATACTCCCGGAGCACCTCCCACATAATGACTCGTGGGACATGGTCGAAAGCCTTCTCCAAGTCCACAAAACACATGTGGACTGGTTGGGCAAACTCCCATGAACCCTCAAGCACCCTGTGGAGGGTATAGAGCTGGTCCATTGTTCCACGGTGATCATGTTTCACATTTGAATTGGTGACACTAATCGTAGCTACCCTGATACAATTGCTGGCCCCCTCACTGGTCCCCTCAGGCTTGCACTACATACAGTGCTGCTTGAAAGTATGTGAACCCCTTGAGCAGTTTAGATGTTTCTGTTGTTTTACCATAATTTTCTTATTTTATCATCACTAGTTTTTATGTATAAAATGTCAGGTATATGTTTATCAGTTGCGTGTACTTATTTAGCGGGACTTGTTTAAGTAGCCCAAAAACTACATGAAACATGGAATTAGTGTATGTGCAAAAGTAAGTGAACCCCAGCTGCATTGGTTAAGTCAAGCAGGTAACAGACTCAGATGAAGCACATTTGGGTGTTTAATTAATCATTTAAGCAGACCAATGAAATGAGACATCCTTGGGAAAGGGTTTGGCCTGCACTAATTAAAAGAAAGAGGAAACCAACCAAACCACTGTGGTCCCATACAAATCAACAATGCCGAGAGCAAAGGAGATATCTGAGGACATGAAGAAGAGGGTATGACAGCCCATCAGTCTGGGGAGGGCTATAAGACCATCTCCAAAAGATTCCAGCTCCATCCATCCACTGTAAGACAAATTTACAAGTGGAGGGCAAAAACAATTTCCTCTCAGGGATCAATAAAGGAATTGTGATTCTGATTCGGATTCAACATGACGGCAACTCTGCCTAGAAGTGGACGCCCATTAAAACTATCACCCAGAAGCACCAGAAAAATAATAAATCAGGTAAAGGCCAACCCAAACATCACCTCTAGAGAGTTGGAGACATCTCTGGTAGCATCTGGGACAAATAGACAAAAATTAAATTGCCATGACATTCATGGGAGGGTTGCTAGAAGGAAGCCTCTGCTCTCAAAAAAGAACAAAACTGCCTGTTTCAACTTTGCCAGAGAGCGCATGGACAAATCAGAGGCCTTCTGGAAGTCCATTCTTTGGACAGACAATCCAAAATAGAATTATTTGGTCACAATCAAAACCACCATGTTTGGAGAAAAGCCATCACTGCATATGAAGAAAAGAACCTTCTCCAAACAGTGAAGGATGGTGGTGGAAATGTGAAGGTCTGGGGCTGCTTTTCTGCTTCTAGACCTGGACGACACCAATTATCCAAGGAACCATGAATTCTCAGGCATATCAACAAACTCTTGACCAGAATCTTCTGCCATCATTCAGGGAGTTGAAGCTGGGATGAAAATTGATTATGCAATAAGACAATGACCCAAAGCATTCCAGCAAAACTACAAAAGAATGGGTTCAGAGAAAGAGGATTCATACCCTGGATTGGCCCAGTCAAAGTCCAAACCTTCATCCAATTGAAATGTTGTGGTGAGACCTGAAGAAGTTGGTACATACCAGATGTCCCTCCAACCTCTCTCAATTTGCTGAGTCTTGCAAGGAGGAGTGGGCAAAAATCCCCATAAGCAGATGCAAGAGACTGGTTAGTGGTTACAGAAGGCGTTTGGTTGAAGTAATGGCTGCAAAAGGAGGAGCCACAAGCTACTGATAAAAGGGTTCACATACATTTGCACGTTAAATTTTCAGTTTTTGTGAAATAAATGACCTTTGTTGAATTAAATAATGAAAATATATCTATTTTTGTGTGTGTGTCCATTATTTTGAAGGTGTGCTTTACAAATTGGGATTTGGATGTATGTTTAATAAGGCTATTTTAATGTTTTTTACAAAAGCAGTGACCATGACTGGAGGGTTCACAAACTTTCAAGCAGCACTGTATATTATGAGTCTGGACAGACATGGATGGATGTTTGCACGCAGTTTTACAACTTATTTGGTGGTTCCCTTGTTACTTTTTGCCCTCTTCGTAATGGAGAGCCGTACAGAGAGGAGTGGGGGCATTGTCCACACTTGCAAGCAGCTGAATGTGTTGTGTAAACCCACGCTGCTGCCCAGAGAGAAGATTGTTGTCCCAGACGAGATGAAGAGGTGACGTCGGGGCTGCTCAGCCGGAGCCAAACGGAGGGCCAAGGCATGGAGATACAGACCGTCCACTCTGGTGATCAGCACGGGGAATGTGAGCTCCTTGGCAAATAAGACGGAGGAGCTTGTTGCACTGGTCAGGACTCAGTGGGAACCCCGACGGTACAGCCTAATGGCTTCACTCAGACATCCCTGACTGGAGCGTGGGGGTACCCGGCTTCAGCTGTGTAAGGGCAGAAAGACATAGCTCGGAGCGGTAAGAAGAAGGGAGGAGGGATTGCACTATTTGTGAATGAGAAGTGGTGTAATCCAGGACATTTTACCGCTAAGGAACATTTTTGTAGCCCAGACATTGGGCTGCTAGCTGTGGTGATGTGGCCTTATTTGCCTTGGGAGTTCACGTCCGCCATCGTGACCGCTGTTTACATCCCTCCGAAGGCTGACGGGGAAGCAGCATGTGACATCACTCCACTGTAGCGGAGCTACAAACGCTGCAACCAAGCGCATTTGAAGTCATTACTGGGGACAGGCCTTCCCACCCAGGCAGAGCTGATCACAGCCTGGTGTTGTTAACACCTCAGTCTGTCCCTCTTGTCCCGAGGCAGCCTGTGTCCACGAGGATATTCAAGCTTTCTCTCTCCCAGGTGGACTCAGGAGACTAATGAGTCACTGCAGGACTGCTTTGAGACAACAGACTGGAATGTGTTGTGTGAGCCACATGGGGAGGACATCAACAGCCTGATGGTGGACGATTTTGTGGAGTGGTCAGGTAGAAATCACCTTCTCCTTAACATGACCAAGACTAAGGAGATGGTGATTGATTTCAGAAGGAACAGGACAACCACACAACCACTGTGTATTCTGGGGGAGAATGTCACAATGGTGGTGGATTAGAAATACCTCGGAGTGCACCTCGAGAACAGACTGAAGGAAAACATCAATGCTGTTTACAAGAAGGGGGTGAACAGACTCTGTTTCCTGAGGAGGCTCAGATCATTCAACTTGTGCAGCAAGATGTTGGAGATCTTCTACCAGTCTGTTGTTGCCAGTGCACTCTTCTTTGCTGCAGTGTGTTGGGGGAGCAGCATCGGAGCCGGCGACACCAACAGACTGAACAAACTGATCAGGAAGGCCGGCTCCATTATTGGCTGCTAATTAGACATCTTTGAGGCAGTGGTGGAGAGGAGGACACTGGACAGACTGTTAGCCATCATGGATAACCCTGAACATCCTCTTCACCACCTCGTGGACAGACAGCAGAGCTCCTTCTCCAACAGACTGCTCCAGCTCCGCTGCCACAAGGACCACTTCAGGAAATCATTCCTGCCATCACACTGAACAACAGTATTTTAAACAGTTAATCTCTACCAACCTCACAAACCCCAAATATTCAGTGTTACATATTATTTGCACGACTGCAATATTGCACATGCTGTTTATTGTTTACATTTATTTATCATCTGCAACTTGCACATATTTTTCTAGTTTATATGTCTGGCTTGCTCTCTCTCTCTCGGACGACCTGCTGTTAACACTTGTTTATATACTTAGTTAAATTGTATTTTTCTTATAATTATTAAATAATATGTATTATATAGTATAATACATATTATATAACTATATCTTTAGTTGTACTTTAACATATTAGTAGACATATTTTTAACAATTGCTATTATTCTATGTTTATATACTTACTTATATTTTAAGAACATTCTTTTTCTCTTAATTTTTATTCTCATCCTTATGCTTCTTTATTGTATATATTTTATGTTCATGTGTATGTTTAAACTGCTACTCCAACAAAAGAAGTTTTTTTAGGGCCACGGTGCAATCGCATGAGCACTGGTCACTGCAACTATGAAACAGCTGCAGTGAGCAGGGCTCACGGGGCTCACGTAAGTCACGAAAAACTGCGACGTAAGTCGTGAAAAACTGCGATGAATGGAGGAGGTAAAAAAACTGACAAAAAATCGCACTTTTTCTACTGCCTACTGCTCCGGCGTACTTTCACCTAGAGACTCCATTTGAACTTTAAAATGTAGGCACAAGTCTTGTGTATTGACTTTTGATATCAGGTTGTTGTGCTAGTATGATAACGGTTAACATGCTAATGCTAACATGCTAACTTACAGTAAAATGATTCTTAAATGCATGTGTTAGCATAGCATTAGCCACTATTAGCATTGTGGCTAATGCTAACCTGAGGTCCTATGAACAGGTTTGAATTTTGATGTCAGGTTGTTGTGCTAATATGTTAATGCTAGCATGCTAATGCTATCATGCTAATCTATGTTAAAATGATTCTTAAATGCATTCTAATGGTGTTTGAGGTCTTTTCAATGTGTTATTTGACATGCTAATGTTAGCTTAGCTTATCTTAACAGCGGCAGTAGCCCCCGTGGCCCTTTCAAAATTTCCCCGGGGGAAATTGTCTAGTTACTATTATTATTAGTGATACAGTGCTGAGTGCTGCACTGAACACTCTTGTTCTTCTGCGTGTTTCTTCTTCTTCTACTTCTTATTAGTGATACAGTGCTGAGCACTGAACACTATTGTTCTTCTGCGTGTTTCTTCTTCTTATTAGTGATACAGTGCTGAGCACTGCACACTATTGTTCTTCTGTGTGTTTCTTCTTCTTATTTTTATTATTATTATTATTCATCTTCCATACAAATTTCAGTTCGCTACTAGTCATAAACGATAGCGAGCACCCAGGCAAATGATATACCAAAACGTGCGGCTCGATCGGACTCGGTGTGCTATTATTTTTCTCTACAGAATACGCATGAAAATTTTCCATTCAAAGTAAATGGGACCAGGTGAAAAAAGTGAAAAAAATTCAACCTTTTTCAAAGAACTACTGCTCCGGCATATGTTCACCTAGAGACGCTGTTCCAACTTTAAAACGTAGACACAAGTCTTGCGTATTGATGTATTATTCCATGTTTTGATAGGTTGTATAGTTTTTGATCAATCGTTGTTCAATGACCGTGATCAATTTTGGAGAAATTCCGAGATTATAATGGGTGTGTATTGCATGGAATGTTCGTGTTAGAGTGCATGATGTCATCGGTCAGAGTGGGAGAGAACCTAAAAAAACTCCAGATTTTTTGTCTTTCCACACTCCTTCCAGCCACAATTTAGGTTCTAGACACATGATTTTTTCCACATTTGTAGACAAATTTGTTCTGTCTCTCACAATGTGCTCAAAAAATCAGTGAGACTAACAGAATTTGAATTAGCAGCCTCTAAGTGCGGTCACATCTGTCTCTGCTCCTCATTGACTCTCATTGAAAGATTTTCTGAGAGAAGCAGAACGGACCCCTGTTTTAAACCCACGAGTGTCTGCAAAATATTTTGTGTAGAAACACCAAAATCACACCAATTGTTCAGGAAGTCCTTACAGCAATGATGGTCTGTGTTTTTTTTCTGATAGGAGCTACCGTTCTCTCAGTATTAGCCTAAATGTGAGAGCAGTGCAGAGGCACATAATCGCTTTTTCTCCATCTCAATGTGTGTGCGTGTGTTGAGCTGAGAGCACGCCCACGAGCGCTTGCCTGAGCACCTGTGTCTGTGTGTGTGTGTAATTGTGCTACCGTTCTCTCAGGATAAGCCCAAATATGAGAGCAGCACAGAGAGAGAAAATTACTCTTTTTCCCACTTTTCTGTCTGCCCCTGTCTGTCTGCCCAGGGGGCCCCTATCGTCAGTGGCAACCAGCTCAAGTTGCCGTGGCAACCTCTGAGCCTCAGTGCTTCTCTGAGCACTCCTCTGCCACACACACAAACACACATATGTAGCTCCAGCTGCGGCTATGTAGCTGATTTTCTGTTACTGGTGGGTTTGAAATGTTAGTAATGTAATGAGTGATGTTGGCCTGTTAGCATTAGCCCCAATGCTAATAGCGGCTAATGAATGGTCCTGTGAATTTGTTGGTGCATACAGGTTTGACTTTTGATGCCAGGTTGTTGTGCTAATATGCTAATGATTAGCATGCTAATGCTAACATGCTAACCTAGGGTAAAATGATTCTTAAATGCATTCTAATGGTGTTTGACTTCTTTTCAATGTGTTTTTGACATGCTAATGTTAGCTTAGTATTAGCTGCTGTTTGAAATCTCTGATGAAATCTCATCATAATGTAGACAGTCTAGCAGTAGCCCTTGTGGCCCTTTCAGAATTTCCCTAGGGGAAATTGTCTAGCTTGAAAAGCATCACATCATTTTCCAGTTTTCTTTTCAGACCTTTAAATCTGTTCTTGGCAATTCTCAGATTGTCTGGGAGTTCTAGTGCATCTTACTGCCATGGTAACTGCAATTCATGTCACCCTGACTGACCTGTCAAAGCTTTGTTGCCTGTTGTTTGTTCTTCACCTTTGCTGGATATGTCTAGGGATTCTACTCCCTACAATGCACATAGCTGGTCTGAAACCTGTGCGGTTTCCTCAGTGCCAACCTTCCTGCACAAAGCAGCACTCATGCTTGACCATCCGTCATGCATGACTGTCCAGCCAAAAAACGTTTCTATGGAAATCAGGGAGTCTGATAGTCCTTGTACTCTGCCAGCTTCGATTTTCCAGTAGTCGTCTGCTGCTGCCTGAAACATCTGCTGATGGCATCCCCCTTTTCACAGTCTACAGATGTGTTTTCCAGGAACCTGCATGATGGCAGAATCCACTCGTGGTGTTTCAACAACTTCAATCGCAACATTTCCATCTTTGTCTGCAACATTTTGCAGAATTAATTTTACAGCACTCTGTTCTTTTGTCTTTGGTGTTTCATTACCAAAAGTATGGAGTTCATTTTTTTCACAACGGTAACCCCAATGCCTTTACCTGTTTCTCCAGGACGGCACTCTGCTGACTGTCTCTGTCCCTCTTCCCCTTTATTCCTTCAGCCCATGTGGTTGCTTTTTGTAGAGGAACTATTTACTTATCTTTTACTGTGTGGGGAGCCACCCAAGAGATGACAGCATCAGTTTGTTAACTTTTATCACACAGCATGAGGCAGTGTCTCTGTCCACATGCGCTGCGTGTGACACCCTTAATTCAACAGAACTTGGCAACACGCTGTTGACGTGGGCGCACATAATCTCCCATTGTTTTCAGTTTTTCCTTTTGCATTGTGATTGTATCATATGTACACAGTTCTGATTTATGGCTTGTGACATAACAACTGTCACCAAACAAACACCCTTGGGGAGAGTTTTGGCTGCTCATGTGGAGTATTGTGGCTGATGGCAAGTTCGGTTTTCTGAATTTTCCAATTCTGAATCTGGTTTAAAATGGTACAGGTAAGCAGACTGCACTGATTGTTGGGGTTTGCCACTTTTGTTAAGTGCATGGCATGGTCATGTATAAGCAAGAGCAAGATCGTCTGGGATCATCTGGAGTAATATGGGCCACAGCAATCCTCATGTATCTGAAACCGCTCCCAGTGATTCCAAGACTAATTTGTATTTCACACTCACCGTAGAGATGTCTGAAGATTTTTTACCTGGAGTCAAGTTCAGCAATTTAGCCATGTGTGCACTCACAACTAGATCTTTTCTTCCCAATCTCTCCTTAAGCATGGCTATGACATCATCATAATGTCACTCTTATTTTTAGCCCTGCAATGGCTCTGGCAGCTAGACCCACAAGATATGACTTGAGATATGCAAGCACTTAAGTTCTGCTCAGCTCCCTATTTTCATGAATGATAGTCTCAAACTGATCCCAGAATTCCTGCCACATCAGTATTTTGCTGTCGTATTTGTTATGTGTAGTTTAGCAACTTCACTGAAAACCTGGACAGTCTGCTTGAATGTGTACAGACATTTTTCAACCGAGCTCTGTTCGCCCGATGCCGCTTCCTCTCCTCTTCCTCTTCCTTTCAATTTACCCTTGTTGTATGGGCTTTCACGATTCAATTCAATTTGATAACATACACAACAGCTCTCGTTTGCGGTCACAACTCACATTGTCCTTGCATGGTTCTGCTTAAGTTGCCTGCAGCAGTTTTGTTTGTACACACTCATACAACTCCATGCCATTGTTTCAGTCTTTGTAAATCCTCTGACTTTTTTGTCTGGTTCTTCTTTCACTGGTTAGCTAGTTACAGCTATTGACTAGTCTGATGTTAATCTTTTTTCCTAGGTTTCTGCACTGAAACTGTAAGGAGCTGCAAACTTTACAGAAAATGATTGGAACAACATGTTTCTGTATTGAACCTTTTCCTTGAACAAGTGCACAAACTTTTCATTTCCCGTTTGCTGGCCATAACATGAGCTGTGACTGTAATGTAGCTCTGAACAGCTTGTGGAGTCCACCCATCTGTGGTTATTCAGATGCACTCTGCTTCTTTGAGGCTCTGTGTCACGTTAGCTTTTTGTTGTCGACCACAGAAAACGGCCGTAAGTCTTTGGCTATATATTCACTGATGCATTGTGTTATTTCTTCTGCTCTCAGACTGTTATGTGGAAACGGGGCTCCAAATTTTTCTTTCAGGCTAAAGCTGAAGCTCACAGTATGTTGTTGCTGTGAGCTGCATTGTTGAGCTTTTCCAGGTGGCAAAGTGCCAAATGGCTTCTCATGTTTGATGTGTTTCCCATAGTGTAGTTGATCATCATCCTGCAGTACTTGTGAGTTGTTTTGCATTTGTCAGTTTCTTTTTTGCCATTGTCAGTTCTTGAAACAGGAAAAACAAAATGTTACCTCATATCAACTCTAAAAGTTGATGTAGCATCTTCAATCGCTTTATTGTTATCGGCACGTTAACCTGTAATTGTCTCGTTTTTATATTGCTTTTATTATTGCTTGGCTTGCACACAAAGGATAACGGGAATCTGTCTTCTTGACTACTATGATTGCGCCTTCAGCTGTTCAAGAGGTAGCTAGCGCCACAGTCCCAAGACGGCATAGAGCCATATTTCTATAGCGATATCACAAGATTTGAAATATTGTTACATCCCAAACATTAGCAAATGCATGGCATTGCACTTTACACTTCTCTCGTGCTACGGAAAACTTCTTTCACTGATGCTTCCTGTTTGTTTGTTTGTTTGTTATGGGTATTTTTTTTGGGGGGGGGGGGGGGTTTACATCTTCTCCTTCACTGTAACTCTGAACAAAATATTACTGCCACCATGTGGTCTGTATTAGTCACTTCGCACAATCTTTTCAACTAATATGTGTGTGTGTGTGTGTGTGTGTGTGTGTGTGTGTGTGTGTGTGTGTGTGTGTGTGTGTGTGTGTGTGTGTGTAGCTGTTCCGTATCAATGAGGCAAACCAGTTGATGCAGTATGACCAGTGCTTGACCAGAGGAGGTGATAATTCAGCTGTCATCGTCACACACTGTGAACAGAACCAGCACACTGAGTGGAAGTACTTCAAGGTGAGATACACACACATGCACACACATTCTTTCTTTCTCTGTCTCTCTTGTTCTCTCTGCACTGAACTAAACAACAAATCTCTGCAGTTCTTGTGCTTGAGCTTGCCCTGCTCTTTGTGCAGACAGGAAAGGATGAGAGCACACTTATCAGTCTGAGACAGACTAGTGTATTGGAATGACCAAGACTTTACCCACTCTTTCTGTTTGTTTCTCTCTGTCTATCCAGGATCTCCATCGGTTTACTCATGTTCCAACAGGTAAATATTTGTATTATTTTAAACCAGGAACAGTTTTCATATATTTTTCACTCACTCATTCATTTGATTCATTTCATCACTGACAATCATCATTACCTGTAGAAAGACGATTAGGAAGCCTTAACTTCATTTGCACGTGACAAAAACAGAATAAAACTTAACAAAACCTTCTTGGTTTATCTTTCCACTGTTTCAACAATCATCACTAATTCTGGATTGGTTGAAATAAACTCTTAATTCACCAAATCAGGTGAGGAGGAAGAGAGAGGGTGAACATCAGAGAAGCAGTGGGGGAAACATTGCTGGAGCTGGAATATTTTCACATCTACACTATGGGTCAAAAGTTTGAGAACACCCCAATTTTTCCAGTTTTGTTAAATGCAATTCAAGTCGTTTAAGTCCAATGAATATCTTGAAATGGTAAAAAGGTAAGTGCTGAACTGCCAGAGGTAAAAAAAAAAAAAAAAAAAAAAAAAAAAAGGTTAGGTTACCCAAAACTGAAAAGTAATGTACCTTTCAGAATTATACAAAAAGGCCTTTTCCAGGGAACGTGAAATTGATTAACAATTTAAAGCTGCTCCGCAACAATGAAGGTTGATCAAGCCTTGAAAGCTAGTGCTACTAATTCCTACAGGTGTTCCAACTTTTCTTGATTGCTGACAACCCCCTCTGCATAAAAGCAGTGTTGGAACACACTGTGGTACCATACCCTCATGAGCATCAGTTGAACAGTATTGTATTGCAGAAAGTAGTGTGTTGCTACAAAAATGGCGAGAAAAGGGCATTTAACTATGGAAGAGAGACAGACCATCATAACACTTAAAAATGTAGGTATTTCCTACAGAGAAATTGCAAAGAAGGTCAGTGAGTACAGTTTTCTTCATCACCAAAAGGCACTCTGAAACTAGGGGAAACTCTGACAGGAAGTGGTCTGGCAGGCCCAAAGCCACAACTGAATCAGAGGACAGGTTTCTGTGCTTCTGTGCTTGTGTGATAGGTGACTCACAGGACAACAGCTTCAAGCACAGCTTAATAGTGGTCGTAGTAGCAAGTCTCAGTTTCAACTGTGAAGACTTCGAGCTGCAGGTTTAACAGGACGAGTTGCAGCAAGAAATCCATTGCTAAGATGTCAGAATAAGACAAAGAGGCTTGCCTGGGCCATGAAATACCACCATTGGACTACTGAAGACTGGAAGAAGGCATTATGGTCTGATGAATCAAAATTTGAAATCTTCGCTTCATCACTCAGGATCTTTGTACGCTGTCGAATAGGCAAAAGGAGCGTTCCACAGTGTGTGACATCAACTGTCAAACATGGAGGAGGAAGTGTGATGTTCTGGGGCTGTTTCGCTGGATCCAGGGTTGGTAACAGAGAGACAGGCACCCTGATCCAAAACGGCTACTACAGCATTCTGCAGTGCCATGCAATACCCTCTGGTATGCGCCTAGTTGGTCAGGGGTTCATCCTACAGCAAGATAATAACCCAAAACGCGACCCAAAGTCCAGGCTATGCCAGAACTACCTCAGGAAAAATTGCTTATTTGTACTATGCTTTCATTTCAGAGTGCAATGAGACATTAAACTGAATAATTTTCAATAAAAAACTGGAAAAATTGGGGTGTTCTAAAACTTTTGACTCGTAGTGTACATTTAAACATCTACATAGAGTTAAACATGTAGGACATCAACAGATTTTCCCAGAAAAAAAAACAATATGAAACAGTGATTGTTGGACAATAGAAAATGAAGCATTGAACAAGTTCCTGCAGGCCATGGAGGTCAAGCTCAATTCACATTCTAACTTCACCAGCTGATGGCTCAGCCACTCTCAATGGAGACAATGGTTGATAACGGTTCAATATTTAGCGAGAGTGCTGCAGCCGTAACAGGTTGCACAGTAATCCCTCTGCTCATTGGTGCGTAGTCAATGTACGTTCGCTAAGTGTTTTTTCCACTAACAAGCTCAGATTGTTATTCTAAGGGTCTGACAACATTATGAAAAGACTCTCAACAGAGATAGGCCTTTTTGTTAAAGACTAAGATGCTTTTTATTTAACCAGACACAGCTGCTATATCTCTCCTGTCAAAGCCACCAGACTCTATTTAGAGATATTGTAATTTTATCAAAGTGAAGCATACTTCATTCAAACTCAACAGACACAAAATGAAACTCTTCAATACTGTCTTGACTCATCCTTACACTGTAACAACAATCACCACCAACTCTGGTTTGGTTGAAATAAGCTCTTAATTTACCGAATTGGGAGAGGGGGCGGACATCAGAGAAGTAGCAGGGGAAAGTTGTGTAGACTTTTTTTTTACCTGACATTGAACTTGGACCTGAACATATTTTCCCAGTAAAATAACTGCCTTAGAGAGAGGAAAAAACTATATATATGCTGAGGCCACATTTTAATACATTGCACATTGAAATGCCATTGTGTGCATAGAAAATACAACTTGTTCCCACCTTTGCGTTAATTCATCTACACAACAAGTGTATATACACCTTGAATGCATATGTAGGCTGTCAACACAGAACTAGTGTATGTAGTTGGAATTATTTGGATTAATATCTATTGTAGTTGTGTGTTGATAGCCTACCTATGCATTCAGCGTAGTACTGTATATACAGATCTCATGTACACAAATAAACCAAATGATGGGAACGAAGTGTAAATCATGGTCATGCAATAACATTTTGAGCACTTCATGTAGTAAAACATGGCCTCGAAATAGATTTTTTTCTCTCTCTATGGCCAGTTAAAACATATCAATGTCAATGTGACGTGATTAGCAACAAAACGTCGTAGCACATAAATGTCAAAGATATAGGGTGGTTTATCGTGCTGTATTGTTTACTGGTGTGAGTTTGTGCATGGTTTTATTGATTTGATATGGTGGTCTTATGAACACAGACTGTGAAGGTAAATGGTAAATGGGCTCTATTTGTGTAGCACTTTTCTAGTCTGCATTCACCCATTTGCGCACACATTCATATGGCAGCTAAGCCTGCTCATTACTATCATTCCATTCAAACACACTGACACCAAACCGATGGCTCCAGAGCAATTTTGGTGGTTCAGTGGTGCCCGAGGATACTTCGGCATGTGCCAAGACCGCCAAGGCCTTCTGATAGGTGGTTGACCACGCCACAGGGTAGGTAGCCCTGTGGTGCTTATGAACACACTGTGCAATAGGACAGATTTAATTTGGCCATGTGTTGTATCAGCAGCCACATCTAGGTTTATTATAGTAAGTAGTGCAGTCAGTGAACCACACAGTGGTACAGACCAGTTTCAAACTACCCAATGACAAAGCCAAGCAGCAGCAGCAGCAGCCATGTTTGAGATGCAACTGCTCTGGAATTTTGAAACAAACCTCAGACCTCCACTTTCAGATATAACATCATTATTACACTGCCACTCGATAAGGTTCAGTTGAAGGAATCCTTATAGGAGGACATGTAATGAAATTGAAATTTTCCCTAGGGCTTTTGAATCCCTAGAACAAACACTAATACTAATGTTCATCTGTGCTCTCCTACCAGGGAAATGTCTGGACCGCTCAGACCTGCTCCACAAAGTGTTTGTATCAGACTGTGACACAAGTAAAACCACTCAGAAATGGGAGATGAACAACATAGTGGCTGTATGAAGAAGAGTAAGAGCTTGGAGAGAAACATGGTGACTGTATACACACTGATTAACACACAGATACATCCATACTATATGTTTACAGACATATCAAGCTGATATTGTCCTTAAAAGGAAAAAGGTATTTGATATGAGGCATTCATTGTCAGTGCACTTCCAACAAGATGAAATGGTCCAGTATCGACAGCTTTAGCTCAAACTGTTGGTATCAGCCAAAACATGCCTAAATAAATCTTTAATCCATATGGTCATGCATTATGCAGACACATAGACACTCCAAATGGCAGAAAAAGAACTGGTTGTATGGATGGTGAAGCTACTGGTCCTCAGAATGATCTTTTGGACAAACGCTGAACTGGAAACTTATTTGGCTCTGTTTGTCCTTCATTGTGTTTACATGTTGTCTCTATCTGTTCTTTGGGGCTCTCAGGTCTTTTCTAAACCACTACATTGATTTATGAAATTATCCCATCAGCTCAGAACTATTAAATATGAAATTATTGCTCTTATTAGACATTTTTCGATCAACTGTTAGCCAAACTAGTAGCTCACTCACCAAAGAGTCCTTTTTACTGGTGGGGGATTCAATCAAATCATTGTTGTGTTTAACCAAGTGAAGTTTTGGTAAATACACTGGCTGGCATAATGTTTGCTTCTGTCTGGAAGTCAGATTAAGATTCATGCTGGAATAGTGAGTTAAAAAGTAGGATATCAAAAGCAAAGCATGTATTGGGTATATTCAAGAAAGACCACTCAACGTGTAACTGCAACAATCAACATTTAAAATTCCAACCTATAGGTCAGTCATCTACTTAAAGAGTTATTAGACAAGTGTCACCATGTCACTCAAAATATATCAACCTTCCTCTGGGCCCTAAGCAGACAAATGATGAATCCCAGAGAGATGTAAGTAAAGCTCCTACAGTCACATACAGAACAGGATAAAAAGGACACTGACTTTCTTTTCTTTTCACTCCTGTGAAACTAATTAATAAGGGATAATTCTAGCTTGAAGCTAATGCAGTAATCTAACAGGCTGAATTTGGCGAAATAAGCAGAATTTAATTCACCACACTGTATCAAAAGCCCGACCAAGACAAAAAAATTAAAAACATGAAAATGGAACAAGCATGCTTGTGTCGTCCTACATAAAGCTTTATACAGTGTTACTTTTTGTTTCCAATGTGCCATGTCTTAAATCACCCTTCTTAGAAAATGCTTTCAAATGGATAATACTATGAATAAAGGTAACTTTATTTTATTAAATTTGATTGGTTGCCAATTACTTCAGTTGTCTTCCAGTGGCTTGAATTCATTTTCATCAAATTCCGCAGACACTGAAATGCTTTAGAGGACCTTAAATATGTTAAGGAGAGCACATCTTCAAGAGCAGTGATCTGACTGACTGAGGACTTATAAACTGCCTGCCTTACTGACAGTCTTGAAGAGAAATTCAGTAGCTGACCAGTTGACTGTGACTTAGTAACTGCCTGTCTGAAAATGAAAAATGGTGGGCAGGGTTGGGGTGACAATGGGTTGATGGAATGGGAAATAATACCAGGGGTAAATACATAACTTATGGTGGGGGAAACAACAAATGAAGAAAATGCAAATGCTTTTTGTTTCTTTTTCAAGGGAAAAAGGGTTTGGTGTGTGGATGATTATGTATGCAATGTTTTGTACAATGTAAATAGATTTCTTTGTAAAGATGATCATGATTCATTTTGTGAAGGGCCTTCAATGATGTAAATATCTAACTTATAGCAGAGATTTAACATGAGCTGAACAGTGGGTGATTGAGCAAATAAAAGATGTGATTTTTACTACTTCCACTGTGTTCTCTCTTTGCTACTGTGGTTTCATTGAAAGATAGACAGACACCAAGATCCTCTTAGTTGCAATGACAGGTAGTAACAAGCAGGTAGCACTTGTTCAGCAACATAGGAACTCCTCCCTTGACTCGCTGTCAAATAGGGCAGGGACAAACTTCTATGCATGGTTTCTCACAGTGTGTCAGCAGTTGTTAATCTGTTATACTTTTTTGTTTTTCATTCCTTTTAAGTATTTCTGCCATGGAGGTTATGATGTCACCCATTTAGCTAAATAAAAAGGACAAAAATACAGTCTTTACTTTAACAATAAGTTACAACAATGAAAAACAAAACCAAAAAAAAACAAAACAAAACAGATGACACAACAAGGAATGCGATAAAAAGAAGACATTTACATTCAATCCAAAACAGTGTAGAAGTATTAAGAAGTAGAGGAAAGAGAGCAAGTAGTAGTAGGCAGGCTGAGAATTGGGCACAGCAACCTTAATGGTACATTTTTCATCATAGGAAAACATCCAACAGATCTTTGCTATCAGTCATGAAGCTGAGACAGTTGGGCATATTCTTATATCAGGCTGGAATGACAAGAGGGGAAATGATGACACCGTTGCGGAAAATAGGACAGGTGGAAGACAATGTTAAAAGTATATTTGAATATGGACACAATGAGGAAATGGATATTTCGTTTTCTAAGGACGTCAGGAGAGGCCACTCTAAAGGGACACGATAGTATATCCCCTTAAAATGGATAAAGATGGAGAATAATACCTGAGGGTGGCAGTGATACAACAACATAGATGCCAGCTGCAGTAAAACCTCAAAGAAGAAGAAGAGGAAGCCGGAAACAGGAACGAGAGTCACTTGGCCGTCGAGAGAAACGCCGATTTTTGTTAGAAATTGCACGAATAAACCGCACGGAAATGAAACAGTTTATTATAGTTATATTGCAGTTTTTGTTTGTAGAACACACCGAGGGTTGGCATGACGGTAGGGTTTGCTTCCGCCGACTTCTGCTTCAGTATCATTTTCATTTTATGTTGGAGTTTCTGCTTTGTTTTTTATTGTTTTTTTTTTTGTTTGTTTGTTTTTGTTTTTGAAGGCAGCGACCTTGTTTAGGAGATGTAGTAAAGTAGCAGCAACCGAACAGACTGAACATTACGACTACATCCGTACATCAGTGCATAAGAGTGTGTTGTAGTTTAGCTCACATTTTTACCCATCCGTGTCAAAGGTCCATTTTGATTCCGTCACGGCTAACATAAGCGTACTACGCCAAGTACTACTACTACCACTACCATTGCGACTACTACTAAGAAGATCAGAAGAAGAACGGCGACGCATATTATATTTATCTCTTCGATATCTGAATAAATTCGTCCTGCTACTAACTGATGATTCTATGTTTTGACACATATTCACTTGCCACAGTCACCTGTGGGATGACTTCATACAGTCAAATACTTTGTATTCCCGTCTTCCTTTGCCTTCTGTTGCCTCGATATAGAGTTTAATCGCACGTTTCAATTTCTCTTCACTGAGTTATTATGCGCAGGGGGCCACCCAATATTTTTTTCTCTTAACATGAAAAGCTGCACTAAAGTGCGAAGACAAAAACTAGCAACTAGCAAATAAATGTGGCTGACTAGCAAAGGCACTGTATGTTACAAAAAGATAAAGAAACATTCTGTCGTGCTGCTATGCAGTAGCACCAGTACAACCTTAAAATGACCACACAACTGAATCATTACCTCACCACAATCTTAACATTCTAAGCATCACAGGAGGATTTGGTTCAGGACTGTTGTGTCTATGTGTATGTATCCACCCATTGTGTACCAAATATAAAATGCTTGAAGCTCCATTCTCAAAAAATCTTTTGCTTTGTGAGCTGCTGCATCTTTGAAAAATCCATTTGATTTGGCCTTTGTCATACAAGCCAACAAAATGTTACCCATCAAGAATCCCTGAATGTGATACCTGGCATTATGTTCCAGAGCAGGAACATTTATTTGTTTGCAAAAATGACTTATAGTATTATAATACAGAGCTGTCTTTTTCTCCTCTCCCCCAGCAGGCAGTGTGCTGCTGCAGAATGTCCAGGTGTTGACACTGTACAAGGGTCGCTACACCACAGCGAGGCGCTCCAGTCCTGTCCCTCAGCTCCAGTGTGTTGGAGGCTCAGCAGGCTGCCAGACCTTTGTCCCAGAAGCGGTCCAGTGTCAGAACAAAGGCTGGGATGGAGTGGATGTACAGGTGAATAGGGAGGTGCTGGTGGGCAGTGAGGATAGAGATGAGGTGTATGGAGTATAGCATTTGCTCTGGGTAGGGTTGCAACTCTTGATTAATCTGCAGATTATTTTCTCAATTAATCATCTGGTCTACAAAATGTGACGGAGTAGTTAAAAATGTTGATGTATTCAGATAGCTCATTTTATCTGACTTACCTCAGTCTAAAACCCAAAGATCTTAAATTTACTGCAGTGGAGAATGGAAAAAATACTAATTTGTTGAAGCTGCAGACAGTGAATTTTTGTCATTTTTTGCTTTAAAAAACTCTTAAACAATTAATTTATTATCAAACTAGTTGACCAGTGGTATCATTTTCTGATGATACCACTGGTGGTAGAAATGCTCAAGGAAGCTATCCGGATATTCAAGCTCTGACTTTTCTCTTGGAGCCCCAAAGTGGGTGAAGTTCATGTGCTAAATTTCTCATCCAGCACCACAGAAAGCTGGAAAAAAAGATATAAAAGCAGTACCTGCTTAGTCGTGCGAGCCTGACAGATAATCTGCCAGGCATATATATGGGCCATTAAATTCGTATGAGCATATGTATCAGCCTGTAAATTGCAAAAAACGTTACTTGAGAAATATACTCACATCTTGGTCACAACTCTGGTAGTCTTAATGCAATGTATTCCTATACAGTGTCTCATTAACTCATTACATGAAAGAAGGTTCATAATATAACTTAGATCACAAAATCTTTATTTTTACTCATATTAGTTGATGCAAAAATGAATACACCCCACAACAAAAACTGCTACATCTAGTATTTTGTATGACCATGATTTTTAAGGACAGCACCAAGTCTTCTAGGCATGGAATGAACAAGTTGGTGACATATTGCAACATCTATCTCTTTCCATTCTTCAAGAACGACCTCTTTTAGAGCCTGGATGCTGGATGGAGAGTGATGCTCAACTTGTCTCTTCAGAATTCCCCATAGGTGTTTTTCTTTTCTACTGGGACTTTATACTCTGGAGTGATGAGACCAAGATAAATGTTTTTGAAGAGAAGATGCTACCATCACTCCGTGCACTTGGTTGTCGTGCACTTTTCCAACATGACAATGATCCAAAACACACATCTAAGGCCACTGTTGCATTTCTGAAGAAGAACAGGGTGAAAGTGATTCAGTGGCCAAGTATGTCTCCTAATCTGAACCCAATGGAACACCAAATGTTCTATAAAACTCAGTCTTGTCAAAATTTTGGAAATTGTTCTTGTGTTCAATGAGATATTGATTAAAATCTTACTTTTCAAAGGGGGTGTATTCATTTATGCTGAGCACTGTATATAAAATATTAGCCTACATATTTTTGTTGGGACATTCTAAACTCTAAATATCGTTATGGTATGTGCCTTACAAATTCATTATGGATGAAGCATCTCTTGTTGCTGCTTGTTTTCATTATGCCAGGAGGCGTGATTGACTCTGAACTTAATTACACTTACAATAGAGCTTACATCTGCTGATAGTAAAGTCCTTAACTTTGGCACCAAAAATTTGTATTCCATAGACAAAATGGTGTGTGCGTGTGTGTGTAATGCTCAAGCTTGATGTGTTTGAATATGAGAATAAGGTTGTAATCTACCTCGTTTCCCCTCACAGTGGGAGTGCAAAACTGATATGGACAGCGCATACCGATTTGGTCGCATTGAGGTGAGCTGTGAAGGCTACAGCCACCCAGCTGATGCCTACATACTAAAGGGCTCCTGTGGGCTAGAGTACACTCTGGAACTGACTGAAGAGAGCTGGAGGAGAACTCAAGGCAGCTGGGGTTCACACAGTGGATTCAAAGAATTTGGAAGTATGAAATAGGGATGGGACATGATTTTCAAGTTTTCAAATAGTCATTAAACTTTGAATAGTCATAAAAAGTTAAAAAAAATGGAGGAGTAGTGCAACTATCACCTTGTCTTAAAAAAACATTTTCCCTTGTTTTAACCTGTGTGATTATGACACATGCTACAAGGAGTAAGTTATTATAGTCAGTCTACCAGTGTCCAGATTGCAGCCTATCAGTGTTAGAAGGCTGTGTGTTCTCTGCTGCAGAGGAAATAAAGTTCCTGTTTACAAATGCAACCACAATATTTTGCTATCATCCTGTATCAGACCACTGTACTCTGCTTGTTACTAGTTCAGCTAGTTAGTGGCTCTGCTCTCCACTTCAAATAGTTAATGGCCATGAGCCAGGCCAAAGAGACCAGTACAATCCCAATTATAATAAGACAGGTAAAGATAGCTACTAGCATGTCACAAGTTTACAACAACTATGGAGATTCCATTTAAGCTCTCTCTCTCTCTCTCTGTATGCATATGTGCAGGGGTTCATACATTGAAACGTTCTTTTTGTTTTTCTGTCTCAGGTCTCGGGGCCTTTGCTTCCAGTTTCTTCAGTGGTCTCTCTAGAAACAAGCATCAGCATCACAGCCAGCAGAGCCACCAGGGCTCATACCCAGTAGGCAGCAACGACTCAGGAGATCTGCTGGTGCTTGTTTTGCTCCTGCTCTTAGCCTATGGCATCTACAAGCTGTTTCTCAGCAGAAACAGAGCCCAGTGGGGGCAGGACAACAGACAGGCTGGTTACTCCAGAGATAATCACTGTGGCTCCACCACTGGACCTCCGCCTCCGGGTTTCAAACCTGATTTCACAGGTAGCTGATCCAGAATGATAGAGCAACAGTAGATCTAGTGTGGTTAGTGCTGCAGATTCTCCATCAAAAACATATCTTCAAAGCAATACATGCTTTTGTTAGGAGGGATGTGTAAGATTGTCATGTTCTTTTCTCACATGGAAATAGCTGGATGTGGTATGAGAATAAATGAAATAAGATTACAACTGCCTTGCTGAAACCTTTAATGTGTTCTGCTTTTGTGTTCAGGCTATCCCGGTACCAACCCAGGCTACGGTTTCCACAGTGACTACACTCATGGAGAACAGCACCCAAGAGGCCCAGCTGCATCTCCCACAGGCAGAGGATTCTGGTCCGGCATGGGGACGGGGGGGCTGCTGGGATATCTTTTTGGCCGTCAGAGGTTAGCAAAGAGAGAGAGAGGAAGACCAAATCTTAATATTGTTCCAGTCCTCAGAGCCTTCAGGTTGTTTGTGCTGTTTGTGTTTTGCAGAACCCAGCCACGCAGCTATAAGTACTCCAGTTGCACTGATAGCAGACCTCCTCCTGCTGGAGACCCTTCCTCTTCCTCTGGGACACGCACTGCTTCAGGTAGAAGGACTGCATGCACATATCTTTGCTAGTAAGCAGTTGAAGTGATTAGATATTGATGCAAGGATTGATATTGATACTAAATATTTAGTTGACTTTAGTTGAAGGAAATCCTGAGTTCCCTGAGTCTATGATGATTGTTATTGGGCTGATATGACAGTATATAGTGGGAGTCAATAAAAATGTTTCAACTGAAAGACATCTTACTTGACTGTTTGTACCATGAAAGTACATATACTAGGACTTCATTCTTATCACCCAACCCAAATGAGTATTATTATTACTCTGGGCTGCCAAAGAGTGGGACCCAACACTGTGACTGAGCAGATTGGATTGTGCTTTGGGTCTCAACACCTGACATACTAATTATTCTGTTTATTGGTGTGTCATTGTTTTTGTCTAATACATAAACTCTCTGGCAACATGTCAATCTCACATACATATGTTATCGACATTACATCATCGGGACACCTGATTGGTTGTTAAGAAAAGAATATTGCACAAATAATTATACCATCCACATTACCTTATATCTCCCACTGTCTCAAACAAAGAAGAGTATAGAAGCAAATTAAAGATCAGGATGAGATTTGGATCTCATATTAATTTTTCCTTTATGTTAATGTTTTTTCATGATTTCAAAGTAACAATTACAAGGTAATGCCTCCAGCCTTTTTTCTTTTGGTTTATTCCATGAATTTCTTTAAATTAGTTGTTACTATGAACAGGTCAGCAATTTGTTAGCATCCAGAGATGGTTGGTTGATTGTTATTTTTTGCAGGTTTTGGTGGAACCAAGAGGAGATAGAAGCTGTTGAAGTCAAGAGATTCTCTACAATGGATGGCAGTGACAGCATTTTATCTGGTGTACTAAAGAGTTCAGTGTTTTATGAAAACACCATGAGAAGACCCTTTCTTCATTCCGATATGAATTTGTCCAGCAGTATATTAACATTGCTACTGAGTTCTATTATACTGTGGAGATCACTTTGATGTCAACTGCTGACAGGAAGTGCTTATTTTTCTGTGAATGTGTAGTTTGAGCTTTAGTTTGATGGCTTTGTGTTTGGGAGAACATGGTTTGACTTTTACGTGTTTTAAGAAGATGACGCCCTTGCAGTTCATTGATTTGATCAGCATTTAGTTGGTAAGTTGACATATTTCAGTGTGAATCCACGCTTTAATTTCTACATTTTGTTCATGTGGTCTATTAGAGAGAAAAGCTTAATGCATTTATGAAAACTGAAGCACCTTTTTCATTCACGTAAAACAAATGGCAGGTATTGACAAAATAATATGCACACCTTCTTTGCCTGGCTCTGTGCTGTATCAGTTTAAGTGCAGTTAAACAGAGAAAAGAATCATAACTGAAATGATTTGAACTGGCAAATCAATCATGATTTTGTTGTACATTATTCTGACATGTCAATCTCAGTGCTTTATTTGCCTTTACCTGCAAGCTGCCATACCTTTCTGTACTATTGAATAAACAGAGTTTAATTGTGTATACCATTTTGAACCTGATTAAGTGTTGTAGGGGATAGATTTTTCTGATAACTGTCACTCAATTGAACAATTGAACTATATTGTATATACCGATATAAAACATACCTAACTTTAAAAGACAATTATGAAACCAAATGTCAATAATTAAAAAATATCCATTCAATTTAAAAAATATGTAAGAAATATGTAAAAAAAATATTTAAATCATACAGCAATATAAATCAACTATAAACAGTTAATAATATGAAATATGTTAATATGAATATGTAAACTATGTACAATATGCAACAATAAAAAGCAGTCATCCATGTAGAAACTGTTGAGCAATATTCTGCATGTAGTATAACAATAAAAATAAGAATAATAGAATACTATCATTGCTATGTAGGGGAATTAATTTAATGATGGTATTGCATTCGTTAATAAAATATCGGGGCACCACCTTCCTCAGCTAAGAAGGACTGTATGGACTAACTCCTGTAATGCTGATGTCATGATAACGAATGAACCAACAGTAAACCAGTCTGATAATCTGAAAGGTAAGCTCTAGATATAGGGATTGTTTTTACTCAGCTCAAAAGGACACCGTCTGACCACGACTTGAATAAACAAAATAACTTATTTATTAAACACAATTATGAATAATGAATAATGTGTCATGAATAGTACAACAGAGAATATAGGTGATCTGAAACAACACAAGCAGAGAGAAACTTATGGCAAACAATGGCAGAATGAGTTTGGCAATAGAAGTAGTTCAAGGGAAAACTGGGGACGCAAATGTAGAGTTAATTTACTGAACGAATGGTTAAGAGAATTTGGGCAAATTTACAGTATCATAACCTCACAGACCAACTCTTATTCAAACCCGCTTAACATGCCTGCTTGGTCAGCGACGCTCCTGCTGCTCCGAACTAACACGAAGACTCCAAGCTGTGCCTGTGGCTCTGATCTGCGCGGCAGTCTGCTGGACGAATCGATCAAACGACGGTGGCGAGCCAGTGTTAGACAGGGATGTTTCAGGAGCTGAAGATCTACGGTGTCAGTTACAGACGAGGAGCGGCTTCTGATGATTGTCTAGCCTGAACCAGCAGGTTAGCAAATGGCTGCAGGTCTTCGTAATAGTTTGTGACCGTGAAACAGGACTTTAGATTACTAACAATAACACTGAATGTCTCTTCGATGGCCGGTCGAAAAGTGCCTCCAAAATTATTATTATGTGACTAGAATTTTACACAAAAACAAAACAAATCATGTGGCTTAATGTGGCGAGCAAAAATTAAAGTTTCACGAAGAGAAAACAAAAGAAAATACGTCTTCTGAAGAATGAACTCAGGCTACTCGATGCGATTATGAGCAGCAACAAAAAAGAAGAGAAGACAAGACGAGCGCAAAACAGGGCAGAACGAAGGATAAAAAACTAGAATAGAAACTTAGACTGAAAAGGAAAAATTAAGACTAGAAGAAGACAAACGGAAGACCAAGACACGACTCTACTGTCCGCTGCATGCGGCAAATGGTTTTTCTCGCTCCAAGGCGTGTCTAATCACCGATAGGCTGTCATGCATGTGGGATGGTTCCTAGGCGTGCAACGTCATTTCATCTTGTAAGGCGAGGATTAATTAACGATTTGTAGGTGGGGCTCATCTGCTTCTCACTATGGTCAATCACATGTATTTTGAATGGACAATTTTCAAAGGCATTTCAAGATTGTTCACAACATGCGTTAGGCAATTCTTATGAGTGGCTGACAACATTAACCGATAACTCATGATAACGGAATCATGATAACAATTTCTAATACTTATCCTAATATATATGATGACTCAAGGTATAACTGACACAAAATAAAGAAATAAAGAAGGGAAGACTATATTTGCCCAAAATGATCATCACTATAACGGTTACTTATTAATAAATGTATCACGTCAAGTGTATTCAACCTAACCGTTACAAACCTCTAGATGGCAGTATGGTTCCATGATAAAAACTCAAACAAACCTGGAAGAAAAGTTAAAGTCACAGCTTTGTCATTCTACAAGCTACAAACACTGAAAAAGCATTGATATCACACAGATTATGGGCTTGGTACTGTAAGAAAATCCAAAGTTGAATCAAACATACAGATTTGGTTATCCTGGTGTACTGGAACACAAGGCACACAGACATACAAAACAGTTTGCTTCAGGAATGTCTAATTTACAACCCATCAGCATTATCTGATTCTGTAGGTTCCTCTGAGACCTGGCACCCCTCACCCAGACAGCTTTATTGTCCGTATCTCCCATGGGGCTATCAAGAAAGCATTAGCACCTCCATGGGAAACATGGAGCAAAAAGGCAACCTTTGATGTTGAGGTGTCTGTGTCTCTTGCTCCCCCGAAAGAGTGTGGAGGAGATGTCTCTGAGCCAGACATCTTGTCTCTCTCCAAATTAACGCCATCCCAGTAACAGTTCAAATGGTCAATAGCTCTTGAAATTTGGGGTGTTTTACAACTCCATTTCTCCTGAAGGAATGCAGAGAGGGTAAGGAAAGGTCAGTTAGAGGCCAGTTCTGCTACAGCTAATACTAAAACTATAATAATTTTACTCATTATAACAATACTAACAGTAATTGTATATAGATGATGATTATAAATGATGATTAACTTGCTCCATTGTGTCAGTTTCAAGCTTGGCCCTATTATGAAGCTGTTTGTGAAAAATAAGCTGTTTGGGAAAAGACACATCAGAGCATGACAAAGAATGCCAGAGACAAGTCCAGTTTCAATGAACTCCAAGCCAGTGTCAAGAAGTGTGGCAGCGCTGGCTCAATCACCCAGTCACTTAAGAAGAAAGAGGCACAGCTCGAGCAGATGATGGCTGAAAACAACCAATTACTGGATGAACTCAAGCAGCACCAAATGTCAACACCCTTACCATCACTCAGAACAACACATGAGAACTGTGATGATACAGAGAGACATCTGGGTGGGCGGCCACCTGCCTCGACTGGTTGGGTGAGAGAGAGAGTAAGAGACAGAGAGAGACAGACAGACAGAAATGCAATCAGAGAGAGAGACAGATAGAGAGAGGGAGAGACAGACAGAAATGCATCACAGTAAAAGTGACAGTGGATGTAATAATAGTAGTAGCAGTAGCAGTGGATGTCAGGCAGGGCCATGGTAGGAGACATAGCTGTAATCCACAATCCAGATTCAGCCACTATCCATGGGAACCTGCGAGACAACAAAGCACAAAGACCCTGGGGAAGAAGCTAAATTAGTAACACGCCGTGGTAGGACACGAAAGCATGCAGATGGAGAGGGAGAGAAGGACAGAGGAGCTTGGTGTATCTTTGAAGGTCCCTTGAGAGTCTAATGTTATAGTAGCATAACTAGGGGCTGGTCCAGGGCAAGCCTGAGCTAACTATAAGCTTTAAACAAACCTGCGCAGAGCATTTATGCAAGAATCAATATCAAGTGAGTATGCAACCTCCGAGTGGACTGCTCTACATGCCATACATGTAAAGATTACACCGTAGTGCTTCTCCAGGTTACGTCCTCTTTTGACCTCAATTGGTCCAAAATAATCAACACCAACATTAGTGACTGGAGGACGATCTGGAATGAGTCTTTCTATGGGCAGATCAGCCATTTTCTGCTCACCCAACTTCCCTTTATGGCGTTTACAAAATCCACAATGGGACAGAATCTTTCTGGTCGCTGCATTAGCACTGGTGATCCAATGTTTGCTCCACAATTTGAACAGAACGTGGTTTCTCCCACCATGGCCCAGCTGTTCATGAATGTGCTTTAATATTAGAGAGGATATATGCTGGTCTTTGGATAGGATAATTGGATGTTTGTCTCCTCTGGCATGCCAGCCTTACTCAATCTCCCTCCAACTCTAAGCAATCCATCATCCAAAGTGGGGTCCAGTTTGTAAATTGTACTCTTCACTTTTTTATTTCACATTTGCCAGATGATAATGCAGCAAACTCATTAGGGAACCTTTCCTATTGAGCAAAGTGAATGATGTTTGTTTCTGCCTCCAAAAGATCGTCTGGAGTCAAACTTTGTCCTCCATATATAACTTTAAGCCTTTGCATTTTCTGTTCCACTTTGTTACTATTGATGTCTGCATCCCTTTGACTCAGTAGTTTTCTTTTTTGACTGATCTCCAGTAGAGCCTTCCTTATTTTCAGAATCCATGCAACTGACCTCTTTAACCCTCACCAGTCAGAAACATATGTTATCGGCTGATGAATACTTGGTGAGTCCTTGACAATCACTGCATTAGCCATGAGATCCCTTTTTACTTCTGGGTCATCAGCAGCAATGTCAAAAACAAAGCTGTTTACAGGCCAGGCCTCTTCTGCTTTCCACAGAAATTCAGGGTCTTCAATCTATTGTTGGTTTACCAAGAAATGATCCATTGTCAATCCTCTTGAGGCCTCGTCTGCAGGATTCTGGGTGGTATGAACATACCTCCATTGTGGGACATCAGATGCTCCTCGGATGGTAGATATCCTGTTTGCTACAAAGGTTTGAAATCTCCTGTCCTCGTTTCTGATAAACTTCAAAACTGAAGTACTTATCAGTCCAGAAACATGATTTCACAAGTGGGAACTGTAATTCTGCCTTTAGCATTGTGTCCACACTAACAGCAAGAACAGCAGCTGTGAGCTCTAAGCAAGGAATTGTCACATGTTTTAGTGGCGCCGCTCTGGCTTTGCCTAATATGAAAGACACATGGATACTGTTGCTGTTGTTCTGCAGCCAGAGATATGTTACAGTGCCATATCCAGTTTCACTGAAACTGAAAAGTGATGTAATTGCTGACGAGTGGGTTGCCAGAAATCTGGTGGCTTCAAGCATCTATTAATGTTGAATGCTGTCACCCTTTCCAGATCTCCTAACCATTTAATCCATTGCTGTTGAAGAGCTGAGGGTATTTGGTCATCCCATCCAATACTCTTCCTACACAGATCCTGCAATACGAGCTTTGCTAGAAGTGTGAGTGGTGCTGGAAATCCCAAATGATCATAAACAGAGCTAACCACCGACAGAATCCCACGTCTGGTATAAGGCTGTTCTTTGAGTACCATCTTGAACTTAAAGGAGTCTGTCTCAACGCACCAAAGAAGGCCAAGGGCTCTCTCAACTGGAAGTTGATCTCTGTCCAAATCAAGCTCATGCATAATCTTCACTCTTTGTTCCTCTGGAATGGATAGCAACACATCATGACTGTTGCTAATCCATTTTGTCAAATGGAAACCTCCCCTACGACAAACAGCTGTCAAATCTCTGACCATTTTGACAGCATCCTCCTCAGACAACAAACTTTTAAGACAACCATCCATGTAAAAATTCTGATCGACTGTGTCAATTATTTCAGCAGGGAAACTGTTCTGGTTGTCTTCTGCCGTCTTTCTTAGAGCATAGCATGCACAGCTGAGTGAAGACACTGACCTGAATAGATGTACTGTCATTCTAAATTCCACAAGCTCGTGATTTACATCGCCTTCGGGCCACCACAAGAAACGCAGGAAATCTCGATCATCCTGGGCTACTTTGACTTGATGGACATGGACTGAATGTCAGCCATCACAGCCACAGGTTCTTGTCTGAATCGTGTGAGGACTCCTAACAAAGAACTGGTAAGGTAAGGACCTTGTAGAAGTTGACTATTTAGAGATTTCCCTCTGAACTCAGCTCCACAGTCAAACACAACACAAAGACTTCCTTTCTTGGGATGGTATACTCCGTGGTGTAGAATGTACCATAATTTTCCATCGGACCGTTCTAACTGATGTTCAGGTACACGTTCAGCATATCCTTCTTTGATGACATTGCAGAGAAAGTTGGTGTACTCCTGGTGGAATTTCTCATTTCTTTCAAACCTCCTCTTCAATCCAAGAACGCGTTGCTTGGCAACACAATGAATGTTTGGCAGAGAGACCTCTTGTTTTTTAAAAAGAAGTTTCAGGCTGTAATGTCCATTTTGAAGCTCTACTGGACTTTTCATGGTTTCCATGAACTTGGCTTCATCTTTTGACATCTCCTGTTTGTCACCTGATGAATGCTCATTAAAATCATGGTTGTACTCATTATTCAGTAGCACCTCCAGCCTTCCTATGGAGATCCTGTTGACAATAGCAGTGGGGTGGTCACTTTCACACCTCTTTTCACTGCATCCTTGAAGGGGGCCATTAATATGGTCCATTTCTGTGGCTGTTGATTACTTCCCAGGGCTCAAGCATTTTGGAGGCATTGGTGCCTATCAACAACTCCACTGTAGCTTGGATACAAGTGATAACAACATCATCCAAGTATGGCCACTTAGCCAATTCCTCCTCTGTGATAATGTTGTCAGCGCTTACAGGCATCCTCTTCTGGGCAAGTCATAGAAAAGGGTTTCAGTGAGACTAGAAATCTCCATACCTGTCAACCTGTAGCTGGAAACTGATACTCTTGGGCCTATGGTTTGTAAACTGATTTGAGCTTTCCATCTATTCATATTCAGCTTCCACATAAAGCTTTCTGTACAGAATGTGGCTGTACTGCCTGGATCCAGAAATTCATACGTTTGTATGATTTTGTTTCCCTTGCTAGACTTCACCTGAACTGGAAGGATGGACAGGACTCCATCACCATTCCCGGCCCCTTTGCAGAGAGACCAGTGCACTGCTCAGAGATGGTTCCTTGGGCCGTTTAGAGTCTGTGCTGCTTGTTCTTACCTTTTGGTGATGTGTCTAATAACGTGAAGAATGCTGGGATGTTTTTGGCTGCACACTTTACAAGTCAAGCGCTTGTCGCAATCTTTGCTCATGTACCCAATGCTAAGGCAGCCAAAGCAGACTCCTTTCTCCTTTAGAAAGTTTATCTTGTCCTTATGCGATTTCTCCTCCAATTGCGGACACTGTTCCAGTGAGTGGCCTTTAGAGCAGCACATACATATTCCAGTTGTCTTTGCAGATGAATTATTTTGCAGTTGAACCTGGTGAGACTTCTTGTTTTCCTTGAATGCAGGCATCTCAATGGTAGAGACAGTGGTTGCAAAACTGTCTCCTTTGAACCTTGGCTTTGACTGTGATTTCATCCTGATCACATTTTTGCTTGTTGTAGTGGGTTGTGTATTCTGAATATCTCCAAATATTGGGTCAGATACAATTTTCACTTGATGCTCTATGAATGTGACGATGTCAATGAAATGTGCCCTGCGGTTGAATCTTTCCATTATTTCACATGCAGAAACTCTCCATCTCTCCCTTAGCTTGTATAGAAGCTTCAAAATCACTGCTCTCATATTAGATGGCATATCCATTTCTTTCATGTATTGCACATCATCCATTGAATTACAACATTCTCAGAGAAATAGTGCAAAGGCTTGAAGAGATTTTACATCCTCAGGTTTTACTGCTGGCCAGTTGAGGACTTTCTCCATATATGCTGCAGTGATTTTGTGTTCATTTCCAAAATGTTCCTCCAGCAGATGCGTAGCCATAATGTAGCCTTTGTCAGGAGCCATATACTGACAGCTACGTACTAAATCTTTGGGCTGACCTTTTGCGTATTTATCTACAAAATACAAGCAATCCCCTTTGCTGCCAGCATTCCTCTCCACACAATGTTCAAAGGCTCTGATGAATGTTCTATACTGCAGCTGATCGCCATCAAATGATGGAATTTCTCGTGGTGGTAGTAAATGAGCATTTTGTTGTTGAATTAGCAATATTGATATTTCATTTTGTCTTTGCAGTAGGTTGCAGAGCGCTGATGTTTCATCATTTATTTGAAGGGGTATGTGAGACTGATTGACATTTGGAGTGGTTAGCTGCATGTGAGCATCCAAAAGAGGTTTGCCTATTGTTTCTCCATGCTTTGTTGTTTCCTTTAGTTGAATATCCTGGCTATTGTTTTGTCGTGCATAAATGGTTTTTGTTGTTGCTGTGAGTCCACAGGGATGGGTAGATATTCCTTTGCCTGTGGGTTGAGAATGGTGGATGTTTCCTTTAACCTTGCTCCCTTTATGTGAGTGTTGAAAGTGGTGGAAGTGTCCTTAAATTTTTCTGCTTTTTCAAAATATGACATTCCATTTGAGTGTGTTTTTGAGGGAGCTTGGTGACTGGAAGATGATAATACTGCTGATTTAGCAGCAGAAGCGGCCATTTCTGTATCAAGCTCCAGTCTTTCCTTTCTCCTCCTCAGCTCCTCTGTTTGTTCCTCCAGAGCGTGTTTCTCCTTTAATACTGCAGTGCGAGCTTCAAGTGCAGCTCTCTCTGCCTCAGCCTAGATGCGTGCTAATGCTGTAGAGGATTTTGCTGCTTCTTGAGCTGGCACGACTTTTCCAGCTTGATATTTTACTTTTACTTTAATGTTTGGAAATACTATCATTGGGATTCACTTCACTTTCAGCACAATTTTCATTATTAACATTTTCTGCAGGTTTGGGAGTGTGTATTTGCAAGCCACCTGTTCACTGCATCAGTAAATTCATTTACACTAAGCAATTTTGCTTTGAACCACACCTCATGTTTCTCTTTTTCAACAGGGGGCAAATATTTTAACAGAGATTCATGTGTTTCTTTTGCTTCATTACACAGAGCTTTGTGTTTGTTAAAAGCATACTGCACTTTTGTTTCATATTCTCTTTCCTGCATCAACTCCTCAGTTGTTGTTTTTAAATTTGATGCTTTGTTCAGTTTGGATTTTCTTAATTTTTGTAGCGTTTCCAGTTTTTCCAGCAATGCTTTTTGTGTCAATTTAATGGGATGTTTAGCGACAGATTGGGTTTCAATGTTAACACTGGCAGCGCCTCCACTAGGCTGTGTGTCAGCCACAGCAGACTCATCAACGTTAATACCCTCATTTTGAATCTTTGTATCAGAATCCATAATCAACACAATCAGAAACACTTATTTCATCAAATACCTTTCACAGATAAACCAATAGATCACAGTTCATTTAAATACCTGTTTGAACCAATGCACTGGATTTTCAGTCATTACGTGTGCACACAATGTTTAAATGGCCATATATTTGTTGGTAGCGCTACACATACCTCTGGTCCATTCATTTGCTTGTCGACAAAAGGTGTCCTGGTGGTAGTCCTTGATCCCAGTTCAGTTCGTCATTATTCCACATTGTCCAAATGATCCACTTTGAACACAGAAATCCAGCAATGACGTCCAATTAGTCAGCTGTTCCTGTGAACGGCGATCCTGGCGAGTTCCTTCAAGGCAGTTTTTGACTTAAATGTAGAGTCTTTGAATCAAGACTAATACATTTGGCTTCTGGGATGAGAATGGGAAGAACTTGTTCAGACATGTGCTCTGGGCAACAATAAATAACCAATGTCCAATCCAGTGTCTTTTAGTTCGATGACCCATTTATTTTTTTTCATTCACAACAAAGAAAAGCCACCTCACCTTGTCATGCTGACACGGTCAAAAACTGTTTGCCCTCCTCTTCACACCTTGCTCATTACATGGGGCTTACCTATATGCCTTTTACAGTGCTAAGCACCACCCACTGGTTAAACACAAGATGGCATATACACAGATATGAATTTCAATAAAAAATAGAAACAAAAATGAAACAAACAACAAACATTATATTATGGCTCCAACAGAGATAAATGAACAAAAATGAGAAAACAAGGGAGTTAACCCCACAGCTCACACACATAAAATATGGGCCCAAGGAAAATGGGCTGAGAATATCAGCATAGTTTGTTTGTTTTAGCTGCACAAGCCTGCTATCCATGCCAGCCACCCATGCGGCGAGGCAACAGTGTAGTTGACACCGGCAGAAGCAAGGCAGGAAGGCAACAGCCCAGAGGCAAAGCACGGCAAGCAGCAGTGTACACAAACCAGTGCAAAGCAGCAGCAAAACAGAGCAGCGGCAAAGCAAAGCAAAGCAAAGCAAAGCAGCAGTGGTTCCCATCCAGCAGCGTCACACAGCCCACCAGTCAGAGTCAATCAGGCTGTGTCAGACCACATGTGGGAGAGGAGGAGAGCCTCAAGTTCAGCTGACTGTGGTGGCAATCCGCGGCCGCCAATAAGCCATGTGCGTTGGAACAGGGATTCTTCCGCGAGCTGTTATGTTGGCACAGTGTCTGACAATCCAATGTCTGCACCCTTCATCTTCGTTCTGTTTTGTGGCGTGTGGCAACCAGTGTCATGGTGCAATACCGCCACCTACTATGTTGGAATGTGGACCTAAATAACTACCCTATCTCATAAACAGTGGCGGAGTGACCATTGGGACAATTTCCGGTCCACCAGCCAGCTGATTAATCAACACCAACTGGCCCCGTGTAATGTTTAGAGCGACTGTCTCGATTCTAGTAATGCCCCTGGCGCTAAATGTCTACAAAATTTTCTAGCTATCCAATATCTACCACATAATGGTCCAACCAACCTTTATACCCCTTACTCAATGTCTCTATCTCAGTCATGGTTACCCTGCAACTCATCTCTGATTTCTAGCTCCCATCAATCTAGTCTATTAAATTTTGTGCAGCCTCCTTTCTTGATTTCAATCCTTTTATTCAGATTTTACAAAGCTTTCATGGCCACAAACAAAAAACGACTAGCATTGCAATGTAATTTGCTTGTTTGTTCTTAAATTAACAGAATGGAGCAAAGCCTCCTGGGAATGGGAAATGCGTTAGCACTCTGCGTTTATGCAATGAATCGATTGCAGGTCAAGTCTATTTACAGAAATGTAGGGGGGTGAATGAGCGGCCCCTTGTCTAATGGCATGACCCTACGTACATGATAATGACATACATCAGACAGAGTGAAAGCAATGTGAGCAACTTCAAGGTCGAGGCAAAGTAGCAGCTAGCTAGTGGAGTTTTGACAGTCTGTTAGGATTTGTGTGGTTGCTGTTTTACACATGATGGAAGGCAGAAAGAAAAAGGAGAAAGGAGGGGCCGAAAAGGTCAAAATAAAGAAGAAGTGGATGCTGGAGGTGGAGGTAGTACTCTGTGGCCCTGAGGAAAGGACACAACTCTCTGTGCCCCTCAGGTAAAGGACACTTACCTCTGTATATAATCAGATGTCGATAGTTCACTATAAACCTATGGCTACTCAAAATTCCTGGTTAATGGTTTGTAGAACTCTTTGGAACTATCTATATGTACATACTTTAATAGTACTCTACAAACCTATTCAAAGTGCCTGGTTTTCCTGTTATTTAATTACCTGTGTTATTAGGTGGGCATTGTATACTTCCTTTTTTAAACTAAAGTATTGTAAATTGACCATTTTCGATATATTGCACTGGCACTATCCATAGTTCCTTTCTCCACATGCATACAATGCTATTACTTTGATTCATATGAATATGTTAATATTCAATGCTGGAAATCATGAATGTACAATATGTATGTCAGCATTTATAATTTATGTTTTTGATTAAGGTCTGTCATACAATATAGTTTTATCATTTTATTTTGATGTTATATTTCAACATCTGTTTATTTCTAGAAAACCCCTAAAAGCTTTAACCTGCACTTTATTGTCAATAATGTGCATTTGCCTAGTGCCATCTAGTGGTCATATTTCATACTTCTGTTAAATCCTTCCCAAATGTGTAGACTTGGCTGGTTTTAGAACAGATGGAGAAATTCCACTCAAAGAAACATGACATAATCTGGGTCTTCATCCAGATTAAGAAAAAAAAAAAAAAAAGATTTAGTATGGTACAATGACATAAATTGTGTTTGCGTTGTTGAGATATGGGAGGTGGTTGTGTGGGGGTGGGCCGGTGGTGGGCTGGGGATGGGCCGGTGCGTAAGAATTTTCCCGGTGGCCTTTGGTGCCCAACTCCGCCCCTGTCAGTGATAATGGCAAAAGGTAAATGGACTGTATTTGCACAGTGCTTTTGACAATCACTCGAAGCGCTTTTACAACAAGTCTGCATTCACCCATTCACACACGCTCATTATGAGTGTATCCATTCACACACACTCACACACCGACGGCACAGCATCGGGGGCAATTTGGGGTTCAGTATCTTGCACAACATTTATTTATATTTACAGTATATTTACATTTAGTTTTATCTTGTATTCACTGCTGCTTTTTCTGTATATTTTTTTGTCACTTTATTGTTTACTTTTTTAAATTCTTGTATATATTCTATGGTTGTCTGTATGTTTTTTGTTCATTGCTACTACAACAAAACAATTTCCCAGATTGGGATCAATAAAGAAGCAGTCTAAAGTTTAAAGTCAAGGATACTACGACATGTAGGCTGCCGAGGCCAGGGATCGAACCCCCAACCTTCTGATAGGTGGACGACTTCTATCAACCTCCTGAGCTGTACAAAGAAACGTAGCAAATCATCTCAAGATGCTCCAATCAGAGAGTGTTTCTCATTTTTGAAGGATTTTTGAAATGTAATCAATTATCAATATAGATGCTAATTATTTTTCTGTCAATCGACTCATCGTTTTAGCTCTAACTAAAACTGATGTCAACACCAAATCAAACTATGTGTCATGCAATGTGAGTGTAAAAGGTGATGCTACCTTTGCAAGCCTTTTCCATCAGCCTTTGTAACACATTGAAGCAGCAGTAATAGATTATGTAATCAGGGCAACTGAGCCATTAAATGAAACCAGTTTCTCCTTGTGTCTTGTAGGTACCTGGTAGGTGGCTACCTGTCTTCAGAGGCTGTTGTGAACATGTTTAATAAGGTTGTCATGGAAACTACAAAATAGCTGTCCATCAGCAGCACTGTGGTGCTGTTTTCAATGCTGAGATTCAGTTACAAATGAAATGCTTGGTTTTCATGAGTTAACACCACTATTAAATGTTACAATTTGAAGAAGTGACAACACAAATATTGAATAGTTGCTGATGCAGTGTAATATAATTTTTTCCTACACAGACGTGATGACTTGAGTAACAGATGTATAATTTTTTTCCTATTTAGACGTGATGATTTGAGAAACAGATGTATAAATTTTTTCCTATGCAGGCAGGTGATGACTTAGGAAACAGATGTGTCAGCTATCGTGTTGTGATGTAAGCAGAGCACTAAAAACCAGAGAAACGGCTGTGGCAACAATCATGTAGTGCTATTGTGCTGAGCGTTGAGCAGAGGCATGATGGTACTCATGCGCATGCTTCCTGGGACTTTCCTATGATTTGTGTGCAGGTGTCTTGGCAGCTGCTTCTCTGTGCTGTGAAATTTACCCTAGTAAACTCACAGTGCCCTTACTGTCTGACAGTTGCCTTTAAATAAGTATTCTTTTGCAACTCATAATTGTGTATTTTACCATAACTATTGATGGACTGAATGTAGTTTAATAACTAGGTTCAGGAACAAGACCACACCTCAAACACACCCTAATCACGCACCAGGTTATTTAAGCGCTCCTGATGCATCCATCTCCCCTTTGACTTGTTCTGCATGTCTCGTATGACACGCATGAAAATCGATTCTAAAACAATCCTTACCTCAACTCATGGACCAGGAACTCTTCTTTAACCCCTCGGACAGCGACCTGTTTGACGAGGAACCAACTCCTGAAGTCCCTGAATCACCTCCATCTCTGCAAATCTAACACCGCCAGCAAACCAGGATGCGCTCAGAAGTCCACTTCACCCGACGATCACAGCCCTCAACATCCGACAATTCCCACATAATCAGCCCGTTGCCCGCCACCAGCTCCAGGGGAAGATATTGTTTCCACTGTCCAAAAAACATCGTCCCCGACAGATGCCTCTCTCCTTCCCGCCCGAGGTCCAGGCACTCGAGCGACAGGCGAAGCCTCCGCCATACACACGCGCCACGGCATCACTTCGATCGCTCCTCAGCATTTAACTCATCTGAATGGACAGTAGCCTGCCTGAAACACGCTCTCAAGCAGCGAAACATCCGCTTCCATAGCTCCGACAAGAAAACAAAGCTTCTCAAACTGCTCAACGATTATTCGCAAACAACATCTTCTGCTTCCTGAGGGTCCCAAGCGCTTCTGGGTTCCCAGCGCCGCACCGAAACCAGTGCCAATGACGTCATGACGCATCGCCTGCACAACGAAGCAACTCACCAGTTTTCATCAGCCCTGATTCAGGGTAAGGTCGTACCAGACAACTCTCATGCTCACCTCGCTTCTGAGCCCTCTCATTCTCTCCTTCTCCCCCCCCAAACTTCACAATCAACCCGAGCACATGCATCCCTCCATCCCAGCATCCTTTCTTCTTCCCTTGTCACCTGTGTCTTCCCCTGTCACCTACACTCAGGCAACAAATCCTCACCGGTAACTATGTCGATCTAGCTCTACTGATCCATCCTTCCACATGCAACCCGCATATCCCGAGAGAAATAAAAACTGTTCTAGGCCCCCTTCACCTCAAACAGCCAACACCCACTCGTTCCAAGGAACTCACACCAGCCGAATTCGCATTCTCCTTTTCCTTGTCCCGTGACACAATCTGTTCTGATTTCGCCGCTCACCCCTCCGTGAATTGCCAATCATGCGCGGCACCTTCCCACCCAGCCAGCTTGCACACTTATGTTATTCCCACTATTTATTAGTGGGCAAGCTGGCAGCTTGCACACTCATATTATTCTCACTATTATTCTTATTATTATTAGTGGGCAAGCTGCAGGCAGCTTGCACACTTATGTTCTTCCCACTATTTATTATTCTTATTATTAGTGGGCAAGCTGCAGGCAGCTTGCAAACTCATGTTCTTCCCACTATTTATTATTCTTATCATTATATGGGTACCTGCAGGCAGCTTGCACACTTATGTTCTTCCCACTATTAATTAGTGGGCAAGCTGCAGGCAGTCATAAGACGCGAAAAACGCACGAAAATTTCCCATTCAAAGTAAATGGGACAAGGCAAAAAAAGTGAAAAAAAATCGACCTTTTTCAAAGGACTACTGCTCTGGCATACGTTCACCTAGAGACGCTGATCCAACTTTAAAACGTAGACACAAGTCTTGTATATTGGTGTATTATTCCACGTTTTGATAGGTCATATAGTTTTTGATCAATCGCTGTTCAATGACCGTGATCAATTTTGGAGAAATTTTGAGATTTTAATGGGTGTGTATTGCACGGAATGTTCGTGTTAGAGTGCGTGATGTCATCGGTCAGAGTGTGAGAGAGGTTAAAAAACTCCACATTTGTAGACAAATTTGTTCTGTCTCTCACAATGTGCTCGAAAAATCAGAGAGACTAACAGAATTTGAATTAGCAGCCTCTAAGTGCGGCCACGTCTGTCTCTGCTCCTCATTGACTGCAATACAAAGATTTTCTGAGAGAAGCAGAACGGTCCCCTGTTTTAAACTCACAAGTGTCTGCAAAATATTGACTGTAGAAATACCGAAATCACACCAATTTTTCAGTAAGTCCTTATAGCGATGACGGTCTGTGTTTTTCTCTGATAGGAGCTTCCGTTCTCTCAGGATAAGCCCAAATGTGAGAGCAGCGCAGAGGCAGAAAATGGCTCTTTTTCCCGCTTTTCTGTCTGCCCCTGCCTGTCTGCCCGGGGGCCCCTATGGTCAGTGGTAACTAGCTCAAGTTAAGACGAACGTCTTAACCACTCTGGTATGCGAGCGCTGCGGGTTCGAGGCTTGACTGAAAGACTGTGCTTTTGTGAATTTCCCCGTGGGGATGATTAAAGTATCTATCTATTCATCTACAGACGTTTACTGTAGGCTTCTGAAGTCTCTGTGACCTGTCAACGTCTACGCATTTTGCGTAGCAAGTACGCAATGTGACATCTAAATACGTTGTACACATTTGGCGTAGCAAGGACGGAATTTGTCATCTAAATACGCTGGTACGACTCGCCCTTTTAAACTACGCAAAAATCTGCGGACATGTGAGTTCTGTGGCAAATGTGCACGTGCGGTACTCATGTCTGATAGCACGCTACAACAGCGTGGTAAAGCTGTTTCAGCCAGTCATTGTAGGAAAGCGGAGAATAACGACTTTACAGAGTGACATCCCCGCCCGCCTCGTTCCTGGCTTCTCCTGCCTTCTGTTTCCCTCTCCGTCCTCCGTCCTCCGTTCTCTCTCTCTCTCTCTCTCTCTCTCTCTCTCTCTCTCTGTGTGTGTGTGTGTGTGTGTGTGTGTGTGTGTGTGTGTGTGTGTGTGTGGGAATGCTTTACTCTAGGTTACGGGCGGATTGGATGTGCGTAATGATAGATCATCCCCAGAGACTAGTCAGACAATTAACCACATGAATGTAACGCACAAACATAAACCAAAACACAACCAAAATTAATGTTGAAATTATTAAGTGACGACAGTGCTTCAGCAAGTTCCAATTGCCTCATTGAATAATGCAACTTAACTTAAATCGCGGCCGCCGGCAACCACTACGTGTGTGTGTGTGTGTGTGTGTGTGTGTCTGCAGCGGACCTGCCAGCTTTAATGTGAACCGTTACGCGCAACGTTACTTTCACTGTGGAAACATTCGAGCCGAAGTGGAAAAAAGGAAAGCAAAAGATTTGCGAGGTCTATCCAATAGATTTTGTAACAGCCTCACGTTTGCGGTTCATTCGTCCAGCGACACGTTCGTTGAACTTTGGTTTCTACCCCAAAGACATAGAGCCGGAACTATATGTCTGCAAGTGTTTCGCAGGGGACCGTGTTAATGAAAGGAAATTGTCTTACAAGAAAATGGGAAAACAGTTCGTTTGTTAAGTGTCTACAAGTGTGTAGAAATTACTGTCAGGTGTGTACAGGTCCTCCAGAAGAAGTCTTACCCTCCATGTGTTGTAATGCAGCCAATGAGGTTTGTGTTTTTTTTTTTTTTTTCCGTTTTTGATTATTTATTTTATGAAGTGAACTGTTGCTAATGTTGCTAATTTGTATGTAGCTATCAATTCGTGTAAGGTTTAATTTAAAACGTTTATATTATAATGGAATTAATATGCAAGTTTCTGACGTGAATAAGGAAAGCTTAAAGTTATGTTGTGTTAAAAACGAGTTGAAAGTTAGTGGACAAAGACAAACATAACTAATTCATTAAGTACTGTATAACTAACATAAGGTTTACAAGAGAACAAACGTTTCATTTTTATGCTAAGGGTAAAACTATTTCAAGGTTAAAAGGATATTTCATATGCTAAGTAAAGGAGACATTTATGTGCAATTTGTATATTTGATTTATTATTTATTTGTCTGTTTCATGTTGAATTACAGTTCTCATGTTTGGGAATTAATCCTATGTAGTAGGCCTAAAGAACAGTTGTGCTGTCATCATTACATTACCGGAGGAAGGCACAGATTTCTTCGTGTAATTACAAGGTTGATGGCTGATACATTTGCACAAGATTAAGGTGCTGAGTAGGCGACAATTTTTAATGTACCAAAAAGAGATTGGTAGACATGAAAATGTCTTTATGTGGGGGTTATGGATATCATAGAGAGATCATGTGGACAGTTTTCCCTTGTGCTTTTGTGAGCTTTCATATTGGACTTTAGTACAGATTATCTAATGTTTGCTTCTTCCTCCCCATCTGTTATATGCGTGTTTGTGCCTGAGTGTGAAAGCCTTACATGAGTGAGTTTGTGTACCTCCCAGGTATGCTGCCTCCACCCCACCATTATCACCCATTTCCTCTACATCCATCCCACTTTCATCCCCTTCATCCTAGTTGTTGCTGCGGCTTTATGACTGGTCATCCCTCCCTCCTTCTTTTGAGGCCTCCTACTGCTCCTTCTGTTCCCTTGCTTTGACTGCTTGCCCGCTAGTGTGCGCTCCATAAACCTCACAATCTACCTCCTGCACATCTTACACTTTGTATCTTATTCAATTTTGTTCTTTTCATTTCAATCATAAATTTAAATGTGATGATTTGCCCATCTGGTCTGAATCTGCTGTAGTTCTGGCTGGCCAGGAAGGGGCCTTCTCTCTCCATGGTCCTTCCCAATATTTATTCCCTTTTTCCCCCTACCTTTGGTTTTTGGGGGGGGAGTTTTTCCTTGCATGCTATGAGAATTAAGTCAGGGGCGTCATTCTATTTTGCATCTGGTAAACATTTTGTCTTTTGAGACTTCACAGTGATTTGGGGCTCTGAATAAGCATGAACCTGAACGTGAACCCACAGAATATTCCAATGTATATATGGTGGAGAATGGAATGTCAAAAGGCAGTGTATGTAGCCCATTCTTATTCAACATAATGATCAATGATATCTTCTTAGATGCTGAACATAGAATAGGAAAATGTTTGTATGCAGATGATGGGGCTCTGTAGATAAGAGGCAGCAATGTCTGTCAACTGGAAAATGCAAGTTGCAGTAGTTGAAGTAGAAAAATTGGCAAATTCAAGCAATTCAAACTATAGCAAAAACACAAGTAAGGCATATCTTAAGATGGCATAAAATTGCACCCATCTCATGAAAGTTGTATGGACAACCAGTTGAACAGATGAAAGCTGTTAGATTTCTTGGAGTTTGGTTTGACTACAAGCTGACATGGAATCTTTACTTGGATAAAGTTAAGACCAAATGTTATAAGGTTATCAATATACTTCGCTTATTGGCAGGACAGGAGTGGGGGACAAGTAGAGCATCTTTACCAAATATATATTGGGCATTGATAAGATCTGTGTTTGACCATGGGTGTGCAGCTTACATGTCAGCAGCAGAATCAAATCTCAAGATATTAGATGTAGTACAAGTTCAGGCCCTGTGAATCTGTTGTGCATCATTCAACACATTTCCAGTATCAGCAATGTAAGTTGAAATGGGAGAAATGCCTTTAAGAATTACAAGGTTAAGGATAATACTGACATACTGGGTTAGTCTCCAGAGGCACTATGATACACATTCTGTTAAAATGTTTAAAAAAAAGACTGGTGGGAACATAATAAGACGAACCTAACAAGCTTTGGCTGGATTGGTGATGCAAAGGCTGAAAGTACAAAATAAAGTCAATTACAGTACAGACTCACAGTTTGAGTTTCTTTGATCCTATCCTGGTTTTTCACCATGCCATGTATAGATCTCAACATACAGCAGGAATTAAAGGACAAAGAAGAATTGGCAAATTGTACAGAATTATATTGATCTGTGTTTATATGTACAGATGGCTCCGAAGATCCTGATACAGTGTGTGTGTGTTATTGTAGAGAGCAGTCATATATAAAGAAAAGGGTATCAGACCATTTGTTGGTATATACCACAGAGCTGTTGGCAATAACATTGGCTCTGTAGTGGATAAAGGAAAAGGCAATGAACAAGAATGTAATTTCATTTGACAGCTTTTCATCACTTACAAACATAAGATATGGTAGATCATTATGTAGAACAGATATTTTTAATGAAATAAAGAAAAAGAAAACATTATAACAGAAGGTCTCTTGGGGAAAACAAAGAAATATATCCAGATTCTAAACTTTTTAAAAGACATTTGGGATAGGACAAAGAATGTAGTTATATATATTTTTGGCTTAAGCTCTCATTTCATACTTCAGTTCAGTTGGTGGCGGTAATTCACCTTTAAGCTGGTTTGCCAACCACCAATACACACAAACGAAGAAGACACATTGCCAAAACAGCCTGGTCGAGAGACATCAGTTCCATTTGTATCTTGGAACGGTAAGTGACCTAATGTCAAAGCAGTGGCTGAAGGTTAGATGATACATTAAAAAAGCAGGTAACGTTTAAAAAAATTAATACTGGGTGCCACAGTTACTTGATGATATGAGCTTAATAATCCAGTCAGCAGTGTTTACAAGTTATGCCATAAATGAGTTTGTTTGGTTTGTTGCACCAACATTTGAATACTGCCAGCTATCAGTAATCACATCATACACCATATTTAGCTACTGCTATATGATGCAACGCTAGTTATATGCATCGGTTTTATGTCGTCGATAATATGCCATGCTTGCTCACATGAAACTATGGCCAGCCAGTCGCATTTACCTTTTAATGTTTAAATGCGAACTGCTTCCTCCCTTCTTACTGCTGCTTCATGTAGTCCTCGTTAGCTCCGACATCCAACTGTGAGTCGTAAATTCAGCCAGTAGTTGTACGTATGATACGTGGGACTGGGAGTGACAGATGATTTGCTGAAACAACGGCGCACAACAACACAACGCTAGATATCTTTTGCATTATTATGAGAAGTGTAAAAAATATTTCGTTTCATATGAAACTGTGGTGGGACAAATTAGACTGTGGCGGCCACCATAGTCTAAGTAATTAATGGGAAACACGGCAGTCATTGTTTGCTTAGTGATTTACCTCATATGTATTTCTTTACAAAGAGGAGACTGTATACTGTAATAGTGTTTGTTTTTGTTTTATAGGTTTGGTGTTTGGAGAGACATTCATATGGTAAACCTTGTGCACACTGACACTAAAATTTTGAAAACAATTGCTATTTAACCAAGACTGTTTTTTAATGATGTCTGTTTCTTTGTTTTAGGTAGTCATAGTTTGGTCTGGACAGTTTTCCGCTGCTGACAGCCACTTTTTGTTGTGTTTTCCAGGACAGTATTTGAACAAACTGTTGAAATATTGTTGAAATAGTGTTGAAAAAGAGTTGACAAATCTTTTGAATTACTTTTGAAAAGTTGTTGAAATCCTGTAGAGAAAGAGTTGAAAAATTATTTGAAATACTGTTGAACACTTGTTGAAATTTTGTTGAAAAGGAGTTGAAAAATCTTTTGAAATACTGTTGAAAACTTGTTGAAATCCTGTTGAAAAAGAGTTGAAAAATCTTTTGAAATACTGTTGAAAACTTGTTGAAATCCTGTTGAAAAAGAGTTGAAAAATCTTTTGAAATACTGTTGAAGAGTTAAAAACTTGTTGAAATCCTGTTGAAGAAGAGTTGAAAAATCTTTTGAAATACTCTTGAAAACTTGTTGAAATCCTGTTGAAAAGCAGTTGAAAAATCTTTTGAAATACTGTTGAAAACTTGTTGAAAAACAGTTGATCAGTCTGTTGAAATATCATTGAAAACTGTTAAAGTTGTCCAGCGGTTTACTGTTTGAACCTGTGTAATTGTAATACTGTTGAAAACTTCCTGTGTTGAAAACTCCTTTGAAACCCTGTTGAAAAACTGTTCATTCTGTTGAAGTATTGTTGAAAACTGCTGAAGCTTTAAAAGTCTACAGTGGTTAACTGTTCAAAATTTTCAATTGTTGAAACTCGGTTCAAAGTTTAAACCTTTTAAACTGTTCAAATCTGCTTAAAATCTTGAAAAAATTAAAAGTGTATGATCTTTCTGATCTTATATTTTGTTATAAGGTGTTTGATTTTTCCAAGTAAAAATTACTATTCCAGAATACATTATTGACCCAGTATAGTTTGCATATTTTTATAAACCAATACATCAGTATCTGTTGAGCAAATATCAAAGACATATTAAATATTGCTCTGTGAAAGGATTAAACCTTTCTGTGGTATCCTGTTCCATTACAAAGTACATTATCCTATCAGCGTATTGGTGTGCAATTCATATACATTACAATTACTGTCTTGAATTTATTTTCAGGAAGTTTCATTACACATTTAATCTAATTGTAATATTGTGGTTGACAGGATCTGTCTTACATTGTTTGAAAATAAACAGGAAGACAAATCTTTGTTGTTATTGTAAACATGCCAAAAAGAGGGAAGAGTTCTCAAGCTGCAAAACTGCGATGGCTTAAGGTATGTCTGTCTGATTATGTATCACCAAATCCACAGGCACAGTCTCTTGGTTCTCAGAGTAGCAGACAGGTAAAGATGGCAGAGTGTGTAGACTGTGTAAAGCAGGAGGGTCACAAGCCTACTGATGTGTCTGTGTCACAGCTGTCTTGTGCTGATTGTGAGGGACCAAGCAGACAGGCAGGAGGAGTCCAGGTAAATCTTAACAAAAAAAGATTTATTTAGACAAAAATGTAATCAATACATAAAAGTTCTGGGCCCATAAAAGAGGTCAACTAAACAGAACTTAACTCAGGCTATTTCAACTTAAACAGACTGAACTGAATTGACCAAACCAAGACAAACAAAACAAAACAAACTTAACAAAGACAAAACCTACCCAACCAATTGTGCACAAAGGAGAACATATATATAATGGCTGATCAGACCATTTGGACAAAAAAAGGGGGATAACAAAACAAACATTACTAACTGGACAAATAACCCAAAACAAGACAACTAGTTGGTGAGAAGAAATATTTCAAAAATAAAGACTAAACCAAAACACTACAACTCCTTCTATCAGTTAAAGAAATGAAGAAAATCCTGACCTAAACCTCCCTATACCACAGATAAAGCTTATCAACATTTTGTAGTTCATGCAACTGTCTTTTTTATCAGTGTGACTACATTTTCTACATCAAAGGGATTTTTTCTAATTTTATAAAATTCCCATTCTGCTAAATATATTGCATTTATACATTTCTAAACTGCTACACTTACCGCAAAGAAAAATGAACCAACAGTCTTCATATATACATGTCATATTGATACATAAAGAAAATCTAACAACATTCTAATAATGATATTAATCAACTTTACAACTTATTTCAGAAAAATCTTTCACTTATTTGCATGGGTTTACATGTTTAACTGTAACTGACTGGAATAACTCTAAGCACAACTGCTGACTGAAGATCTATACATACAAACATTACTGTAAACTTACTGAACACATTAAAACCTATGACAAACATGACACTATCCTTATGATAAAAAACCTTTATTAATTGAACATATTCTACATATGACTGTAACATTTTGTCTGTGTTTTTGTAAAGACAGTTTCAAAGAACATAATACATATCTATTCAACTCCAGTACCTTAGCACAATTTACAGAGATACTGTCCAGTACACCATGATAAACCATTTACAGTTAACACATTAGTATATTGTATATAACTTATTTCTATCATTTGCACCACACAAGTTAAAACAGGCAAATATTGATAGGCTACCACATATACATAATCCCTACAGACCTTTTTATTTACATTTTCATCTGTTTCTGTTGCAGGTTGGTGAAATTCATGTGAAGATACTCACACAAAGCACGAGCACAGACATGGTACCGGTGTATGGCACAGAAATGGAGGTCCGTACTGCATATGTTGCAGACACCACAAACAAAATGAAACTGTTCTTATATGATAACCACATTAACAGCATCATCACTGGAAAATCATACAAGATCAGGAATTTGTCAACCCGGAAATCAACCTTGCTTTACCTAACTTGTACAAGAAACACCACCATCATAAAGATCAGCAGTGTCAATGTGCCTAGATCTGTTTCTGACCTCCCTGAAGACCACAAACCAGTTTGTCTGCAGACCATTCAAGGGGACATTATACATATTGAACTAGATGACAGAAGATGGTGCAAGCACTGTAGCAGCAACCAGAGCTCTTTCAATCCTAAAGCCAAACACCACAGATGTGACAGGTGCCACTTCCTGCAAAAAAGCACCTCATATGCACAAACTGTGTCTGGCATACTGGTTGTACAGTCTGATAATGAAGAGGAAACCCATGTTACTCTGCCACCATCTGTGAAACCTACTTCAAACCTATGGATAAGGACCAATTCAAGGATGCAGAGTTTTCACTTTGAAAATGGGCCCTTTGAACTTGTAATTACCCCATCAAACATTGCAACCAGGCTACACCAGATGAGCAACCAGCACACAGGGATGGCTTCAGAGGAACCTGGGCATGTTGCAGCAGATGACAGCACCACCTCTGAATCTCTTCCCACAACTTCCAAATGATGTGTGCAACGAAAAACTACAGAAATGGCTGACATGTCTGAAGATCTTGCAGTCCTTTTTGAGACCACCACAGATTAACAACAATGTTGGCAATATTTTTTTTTTTTGGCAGCAACAATTTTGACTTAATTTTGCGTGTTATTTTTACTTCTAAACCAACATGCTGCATTTTCTCAGAAATGTATAGATTTCTGCATTTCCAATGTAAAAGTCCTAACCTGTGACATTGAAGTTACTTTCCATTATACTACAATTCACAGTACTGACACTTTAAATCTGGACTACATATTGAGACATAAAAAATGTCTAAAATAGAACCAATTTTCTTTCCTTTTGACTTGAGCAAATATTATCATTGTTTACAAGTTGGTTGTTTACATACCTGCTGCTAAAATTATCATTTTGTTGCTACAAACAGCTGTTTCTAGATAACAAAAAAATTGTACTTAAAATATCTGTACAGCAAAATGGTACTACTTAACATACCTCATTTTGATACCATGGAAGTACATTGTTTTGTGGGATACTTTACAATTACATATTATTTAATTGATACTTAAGTTTAAACAAATAGCTTAAGTTGTCAGTTTATATTTTCTACAGTATTGCATGAACCTATTTGTAAGTCATTTAACACTTTACAGTTGATACCAACAACTAGTTCTGCTACTGAAACTCAAATATGTTACACTTTTGGAGTTCTTGGATCCTACAGCATATTCAGTACTACTTTGCTATTTGTAAATGCTCATGCAGCATATTTTATTTATGCTTACCCTTGTGATGTGCAGTTAAATAGCAGACAAAAACAAATACTCCACTGGCCAAATGGCAGCTATTAGCACTGGCACATGTTGAGTTCAATTCCAGAACTCGCATTTACACTTAAGTGTTTCAAAATGTTTACATTTACTTAAGTCTTTAGCATAACTTGTTTATTGTTGTTGTTACATGTTTACTTATATTATGGCAATGTACATTTCAATAAATATGTTCCACAAAACTTAATTCTGCATTCACAAATATCTGTTTGGTGAATTCAAACTTTAGGCTATGTCCAGTCATGTCCACATGCACTAGTGTTGTGTGGACTGCAGTTATATCCACAAACACTACGGATAATACGCACATAGAGCAGACTGAGTCATAAAAATGAATGTCAACACTAAATGAGGCAAAACATTATATTACAGTTAGGAAATCGCTGAGAAATACATCATGAAAAGTATGCAGTATTCTAATTAATTACTTAAAAGCAGTAGAAATAATAAAGACCATTCAATGTATTTCCTCCTGCCAATCTATTGTGCCACATTTCAGGTCCAGTAAGTTGCAATAATCCGCATATGAATTAGTTTGCTGACCGTCAATAAAACTCAAACAAGAAGAAGAACAAACGCGAAAACACATTCTGGAAACATGCAGCTTTCTGATCATGGCAACTCTGGCCACAGTTCAAAAGTTAAAGGACAAAGAAGATGTTGACAGCATAGTGATTGCTTATATTCACAGCGTCAGTCCCATCAAAATTTCGGCTAAAACCACTAAGTATTTTATTTGCACACTACAAAACGCACGCGACAAATACCACAAAGTAGTCGTCTCCACACCTGGAAAACACAACAACTTTGAACAAGCGGCTGTTCACAAGACTGCAATGAAGCTCACAAATGTAAAGAAAAATTTAAGTAAGTCCATTTCAGCTTTTTATTTAATGCATGTCATATTCATATACAATTAAGCATGAAATCAAAAAGTACAGTTATCGGACTGAACACACATAAAAAAATTATTATTATTATTATTATTATTATTATTAGGGCCACGGTTGGCTTACATTTTCTGCATCATCCAGCTTGCCCACGCATTTTCTTCAGAAAATGCAATTTCTCTAGTTCTTATGTTAATCCCACTATTTATTAGTGGGCAAGCTGGCAGCTTGCACACTCATGTTATTCCCAAGATTTATTAGTGGGCAAGCTGCCGGCAGCTTGCACACTCATGTTATTCCTACTTTTTATTAGTGGGCAAGCTGGCAGCTTGCACGCTCATGTTATTCCCACTATTTATTATTAGTGTTTTTATGATTAGTGTGTTTTATTAGTAGTTTTATACTAATCAAAATATTTGAATTGCAATGTTTTTTTGTTTTTTTTTCTTGAAAATCTACCCTGGGGACAGAAAAAAGTCCCAAAGTTGAAGAATCACCCATATTCATATCTGCTGCAATTACTCACCACAGGTACCAAGCACACGGACTTCCCCATACAAGATCCATGTATCATTTGGGGTCATTCTTTCACGAATGGCCTTTGGAAGTTTGATCTTTTTAGGGGGCCATAGCAAGGTCTTTTCTTCGGATTTAAACCATCCATCTGGAACTACTGCTGTCCCACCATTTGGGAACTGTACAATTGACCACAGCACCACATCAGCATCCATCTTCAGAGGGCTACGGCTGAAATGAGAAGAATTGAAGGGGTTCTAAATAGACCCTTACAGGTCTGTAACTATGACAGGACCCCCCCATAGGATCCCCCATAACTCAGAGCATACAAATGGAACCAAATGGACCCTTACTGTTTCATTTGTACACTCTGTTATGCGGGGTCCTTGAAATTAAAAGGTTTGAGAACCACTGCTATACTGCATAATGAAGCAGCGGTATTGCTATGGCACCATCTCCATCTGGATAGAGCAGGCATTTGTGTTTGACATAGCTAAGTTTACCTATCCCTATCCCCTCTTGCAGCCCACTGACATTGTATGTACCAATGTATGAAGACTCACAAGGATACATGTAGTACGGCTGTTTGTGTCTGTACTTTCTGTAAATTATATATACATCATCATCTGACTGAACAATATTCTCCACTAACGCAAATCCATCTCCCATCTCAATACAACTGTCCTTTCTTTGTGGACAAAGTAAACAGATTAGTGGAGACCTTCCTGTACTGTTGTGAGGATGTGAACTGTGGGGGTACAGGCCCATCAGTATGGATGCTGTGTAATATTGGATCCTTTGTGGTATGTGATCCCTGAACATGTGGAATTTCAGACAACCTTTTCACTACCTGCTGTAGAGGCTGATGTGGCTTGCGTAGAAGATGCTTAATTTGTCAAAGATAGTTCTCAAAAGGGAATCCTGAGATATTATCTAGAGTGCCAAACTGCCTGTATTCCTCAGCCAAATGAATAAGCTGGTGTACATTGTACACATTCTCATCTTTTCCGTACAACTGCCCGAACTGTTCAACAAAAGAAACCATCAGCTTGTGTGCAAATGCTAACCTTTCCTCAGATATACCAGGGGTCAGCAACAGGTACATACCAACAGAAAACAACATGAAGTTGTCGTACATCTCACTAGGGAGGCAATCCTTCAAAACAACAGGACCCCAATACAACATGAAGGATCGCAACTCAGTGGCTTTCCAACGATCCATCTCTGACAGTCCCCTTGGTTTACAGTTAAATTCACAAGGCATGTAGGAACGTAGCATTAGCAGTTTTCCTGAAATGGTTTGTACAGTTTGGGAAGGAAGCCTTGTTGTCAGATCTTTTCCCTTTAACCGCATACTCAGTAGTTTCCTTGTTACTCCGAGACAACAGAGATGCATGTGATCTATTGGGAACATGGAAACCATTTTAACTAAGCCAGACAATGGGCTGTTCCCAATGTGATGTTCCTCATCAACCATATCAGTGAAACTTGAGTCTGTCCTGAGTCTCACTTTTGTCATTTTCTTCCTCCATACACCCTCCTGAAAACACTTGTCACATCCTGAATAGCCATTATATGCCTTTGTCTGCTTTATGTAGGCTCTGGCCGGAGCATCACAAATAAAGGAAGAAACCTGTACTTCAAATTGTTTGGCATTATAAATAATGCCATTAGTCAGTACATTCTTAAGATCTTTGACAAATTGTTCAAGGTACTCAAAAACACTCTTTGGCTTGCTTATACCACAAAAGATACCAACAACAAATGGGGACTTTGTGTAATCACATTTGAGACATCCAAGTATGGACCAAAACTGAAGTTTGGAACTTTTGAATAAGGGTAAACCATCTATATTGAACTGTAATGTGAGTGTAGTCAAAGTTGCTGGTAAACTCAAACATGCCAACCATGAAAGTACTCCTTTTACTATCCCAAAATGATAGTACTCTCCCCCTTCTATTTTAGTGGTAGGCACATGTGCTTGTGTTCCAAGCAATGTTCTTCCATATTTGGGAAGGGTAGGGTGAAACATCTTCAAGATAGAGAGCAAAGCTGACAGAATAGGATGTTGCCCAATATTTTAAACTTAATATGAGCAAGTCTTCATTAGGCTCATCACTGCCAGAGTCATCTTTAGATTCAATTTTGTCAGCCCCCGCTTCACTTTCAAAATTTAAATCTGGTGAAGACACTGAGGGTTGCAAGTTGATATTTTCACTCTGATCACTGATAATTAGTGGTCTGTTTAGTAAGATGATTAGTTGGTAAACCATCTAGCTGGCACTCAGAAGAGGTTGTGGTAGGAGGATCTGTGCTCTCAAAACAGTCAACATTTGCACTTGAATTGGCAGCAGTGAAATTATATTCAGTGAGAATATCCTGCTCTGTGTCCCTCACTAATTTGTTGACTTTACGTTTTTTAGCCTTACAAGATGCCCAATAAGATGACATTGTTTTAAAATGATGGAGGTGCTGTAGCCACTGTACAGTTATTTATCTTAAAATGATGGAGGTGCTGTAGCCGGTGTGTGTTTACTTGGCTGCAATGTATCGAGTTGTCTTATTTCTTGGATTATGCTCCTCTTGGTACATCTGGGATTCTGAAAGGGGGAAAATAAAAGGTCAAAAACAATATCTTGCAGTACCAATGAAAATAACTGTTGCAATAAAAAACATTTTGTCAATACATACATCTAAAGTGTCAAAATAAGAGGAGTGAAGTGTCAGAAATGGTCATGTATTTAAAATAGGCCCAATATCCTTAAAACCTGCACAGTCTAATGAAATTGCTCTTAAACAGTGGTGTGCTGTGAGACAAGTCATGTGTTGGGATTTTTGACAACCACACATTTTTGCATAATAACTTTACAAAATCTTGTGAATTGTTTTTTGGCATTTCAGTTCTATTCAAACAGCCAATAGCTGATTTACCAGCTAAAGGAAAGACATGAAGAGATCACAACCAATGCGTCACAATGTTTTGACCATGTAGATCTACATGGTCAAAACAAGTATAATAGGGCTTTTTTTGCATCAATATATATAAAAATAAATGTTTACAAAGTTATAAGAGTTATAACATGTTCTAGAGGCTATTATGCAGGGACATGAATACAAGTGCCTTGAGATTTTGACTTGTCTTTGGTAAGCCTTGGACACAAACTGAAAACCACAGGTCTAATGTAACCCTATGTAATGGCGCTTTTCCACTAGCACCTACTCAGCTCGACTCTACTCTGTGCTAGTGGAAAAGCGCCATAACCGCCCTACAACACAAACACTGACCCATTTTCAGTTCATCAGGATGCCTATTGCAATGTGTCAGCTGCTACGTACTTTAAAAAGAAAGTCCTTTTGTGATCATTTAGAAAACAGTGTCAATATCTTAACTTATGTTGGATTTAAAAAAAATGATAAAGGGCCGGGAAAAAAAAGGTGTCACACACGTTTAGTTTGAAATGACTGAAAAACAACCTAGCTGATATAACATCGAGTCAGTGTAACCGAACACCAAAGTTTAATAAAATAAAGCCTGAACTTTGTTGTGCGACGGTGTCTTGCAACGAAAATAGCGGACCTACAAGCCCTTGCGTTTTTTGGTTTTCTATTAGGCTAAACGGGACTTCTTTAACCATGCAGTCCAGCTGACGCGGGTACTTCTCTCTAAATGCATGACAAAACTTTGGAGTATAAATCAGGCTTACAGAGTCCAGTATTTCTTAATACTCGTCAACGTTTCTGTCTTTAAAGCATCATGCAATATGAAATTACCTACAGTCGTGGTTCCGCATGTTTTTCTGTGTCTAATATGCAGAGATCTGATTGGCTGACTCGCATCACTTGAGTTCATTACAATGCCTGCAATTGGTCCATTTGTCTGATGGTGCTAAAACCCGGTGTCCTAACAGCTAGAATAGTTAGATCATTAAAAATAAATACTCGATTAAAATCCAAACTCTTTTATTATATTGTTTTTTTGGGTCATGGTCCAGACCCAGAACCCTTCCGGTTCCACTTGTACACTCTTAGAGTTAAATTAGCAGGGGCAACAAACCCACATAAATATTTAGCTTAATACTAGTTGAAGAAGGTACTGTAGCGAGACAGCAGGCGGAGCTGTCTCTTTGCAAATGAAAGACTAATTAAAGACAATGAGATACACCTGGTGAACGCCAGGTAGGGAGAAGAGGTGTCAAAAAGAGACAGTGACTCTGTGATTCTGGGCTGTAGACACACACCTTTGGTCCGTCTGGTGGCTGGCACTCCTTGGGGCTCGGGAGGGGCGCTCGCAGCTGGTTAGGGCTGCCGGCGTGAAGAAAGTAAGGCAGGGGAGCCGTTCTTGTGAGGAGGGGAGGTTAGTTGCCTCCTTTAGATAGCCAGGTCTGGGGTCATAGTGGGGTTGCTGGCCGCCGCCTTTCACAAGCCGGTTGCCAGTGGCACGATTACATCGGTGCTGCGGCTGCTGGCCCCAGAGCGAGGTCCTGTCTGTCCGCGCCGCCCGACGAAGTTCTGTTCCCCCGGGGGGTCGGACGGCGCATCAAGCGAAGACCCCGGGGGGGGTCCTCGCCAACGGGCGAGTTAAGTGGTTATTTGTGTTTTGTGTCTTTGTCTTATTATTGTGTCTTATGTTAGGTTATGTTAGTTTATTTGTGTTATTAATTTATTTTAAATTGCGCAGGGAGCCGGCAGGCTGGATTGGGGGAACGGGTGGATGACAACCTGGTGGAGATTAATACGGGCAGTAGCTCCAGCGTGTATTGTGTGCTGTGTAATCGAAGCGTGCAGTGGCGCGCTGTGATTTAAACCGGAGTGCTGTGTGCTTAATGCTAGTCCAGTTTCTATCTAGCTCTTTAAGGTGTGGGATGAGCTCTGTGGCCTGACTTGTAATTCTCCCCCCCTGGCTGCTTCCTGCCTGTCCGTGTCTTATATAGTCACCGTATCCCTGTGCCCTAATTTATTAATCATTTTAGGAATATTAATAAAGTACATATTTCACACACTTTGGCTGTCCGTCCTGTGTGGGTGTATTCCCTTCCTCTGCCTGGTTTATAAGGTTCATTACAGTACCATAGAACTATACTCAAACAGATATTACAGTTAATGTTTACATACATATTACATCAAGCTCAAGCCCAAACCACCACTGCTATTTTTGCACAAAATTCAGTTAATATAAAAGTAAAATTCAAAACTTACTGCGAGAAGGAGAAAGACGTGCGGTCCGGCAGATAGTGCAAGCATAATAGGCGCAGGCGGCTGGCAGACTGGGACATACCACCCAGTGTAAATAGGCAATGGGACATTTGGTCTGCTTCGCTCCTTGCTGTCTCTGTCCAAAGGCGACTTTTAGATGTTTTTGTCTTTACACACTATGCACAAAAGTCAACAAGATAAAAATATCACGATCCATTGTCCACAGCATATGGTGCTTAATTTGAAATGTTGGTACCCCCCCATAAAATGGTCTCACCCAAAGTCTTCCATATGACCCATATGATGAGATAAGTACTTTAAGGTTAGCTAGCTTACGGTCTTTTTAGCTAGTAAGTTAGTTCGTTTACTAATGTGGCGCTAGCAGGGTAACGCCACAATAAACCTAACGTTACCGCGCTGGTAAACTTACTGGTGTGACATTAGCCAGCTGGTTCACTAGCTAGTTAGTGTTTGGCGTTACCCTACATGAGTTCGCTGTGGCATTACGGCTACACGAGTAAGCTAACTAGCTGGTTTGCTAATGACACGCGCTAGCAGGTTTACAATTGTGGCACACAAGTAACTTAGCATGATTAACCTGCAATTTTAATGAGGACATTAGCCAGTGAACTATAATGCTGGCTTGGGCAGACTGTATTCTGGACATAATGATCTTTCAATCAGTCGAGCCTTTCCAGCTCAGCAACTAACGTTACCGTTAAATTACCTGCTGTTAATGGGGCGCACCGGGGTCTCGGCACGGACGTCTTTCATTAAAAGCATGGCCAGTTCCAGCTGCTCTTCCTCCAAAATAACCCGTGGCTGTGTTTGAGGTGTTTATCTCCTCTGTGGCTCAAATGCGTATGCCATCGGGTGGGATGGCATCGCTTCGAAATTCCGCTCCATTTCGTCCTCTTCCATTCTTTCTTCGTACTGCCAAGCTAGCTACGTATCCGACCTGATCCAACCAACCAACCTCGTGACGTAACTAATGACGCAAGAACAACATGGCGGCGCACTATAGCGAAAGTAGTTGATCAGCACGAACAAAAAACTCTTCTAATTTTATGTAAAAGCACTTTCCATCTTAAAAAACTCACAGACGTATTCCCACACTCTTAATTCTGTGTGAAATAAATAAGAATCGAAGTGTTTCATGTCCCCTGTAAGGCTGAAGAGTTATATAATTTCACCCCCGCCTTTCAGGGGCTTTTGCTAATCACCTTTTCAGGTTCAGTTATCAATTTACCTCTAAAATAAAGATGAGAGTTTTCACAGATGTGTTGATTTATGAAATGTTCATTTCAGTGTACAGATGCAAACAAATTGACAAATTAATTAAATCAATGGCCTAGGAAACTCATGAAGACTAAACAAATTAATAACGATTAATAGGCTAATTAATCACTGGTAACATTAACACATTAATAACAAGAACAAAGTTATAGCCGCACATCTCCATGGAAAATTTTAGGTACTATCCATGCTGCTGACTCCGCTGCGGCATTGCATTCATTGTATTATAGAAATGAAATAAAGGGGGGGGGGTCCCTTATTTGTCTGCGTGACAGTTGGCAACCCTATTTACAATATAGACCCTATTTACAATATAGACTCAACACTGATTCAGTGTTGGCCATTCAGTCATTAAATTCAACCATAATACACTGTTGATTCAACAATATCTTTCCAACCTTTCATCTTTTCAGTGGTTGATCAACCATTGATCTTTAACCCTAACCAAAAGTCAACCAAAAATCAACATTTTTGACCATAAATCAATGTTGATTTGACAACTTTTGCTATCTGGGACCAAAATCACACCAATTGCTCAGGAAGTCCTTACAGCGATGACGGTCTGTGTTTTTTTCTGATAGGAGCTACCGTTCTCTCAGGATAAGCCCAAATGTGAGAGCAGCGCAAAGGGAGAAAATGGCTCTTTTTCACGCTTTTCTGTCTGCCCCTGTCTGTCTTCCCGGGCGGCCCCTATTGTCTGTGGAAACCGGCTCAAGATGCCATGGCAACCTCTGAGCCTCAGTGCTTCTCTGAGCACTCCTCTGCCACACACAGAAAAACACATATGAAGCTTCATGTGATTACAGATACACACACACCCCGGCGTTCGCCGGGGGGAATTTGTCTAGTTATTATTCATCTTCCATACAATTTCGGTTCACTACTAGACAAAAACGATAGCGAGCACCCAGGCACATGATACACCAAAACGTGCGACTCGATTGGACTCGGTGCGCTATTATTTTTCTCTACAGAATACGTGTTTTTCGCATCATAAGATGCGAAAAACGTACAAAAATTTCCCATTCAAAGTAAATGGGACGAGGCGAAAAACGTGAAAAAAATTCGACCTTTTTCAAAGGACTACTGCTCCGGCATACTTTCACTTAGAGACGCCATTGCAACTTTAAAACGTAGACACAAGTCTTGAGTATTGGTGTATTATTCCACGTATTGATAGGTCATATAGTTTTTGATCAATCTCTGTTCAATGACCGTGATCAATTTTGGAGAACTTTTTGAGATTATAATGGGTGTGTATTGCATGGAATGTTCGTGTTAGAGTATGTGATGTCATTGGTCAGAGTGTGAGAGAATTAAAAAAAAATCCAGATTTTTTTGTCTTTCCACATCCCAGCCACATTTTACGCTCTAGACGCATGATTTTTTTCAACATTTGTAGACAAATTTGTTCTGTTTCTCACAATGTGCTCAAAAAATGAGAGAGACTTACAGAATTTGAATTAGCAGCCTCTAAGTGCAGCCACGTCTGTCTCTGCTCCTCATTGACTGCAATACAAAGATTTTCTGAGAGAAGCAGAACGGACCACTGTTTTCAACTTGCAAGTGTCTGCAAAATATTCACCGTAGAAACACCGAAATCACACCAATTGTTCAGGAAGTCCTTACAGCGATGACGGTCTGCGTTTTTCTCTGATAGGAGCTACCGTTCTCTCAGGATAAGCCCAAATGTGAGAGCAGCGCAGAGGCAGAAAATGGCTCTTTTTCTCTGTTTTTCTGTCTGCCCCTGTCTGTCTGCCCGGGCGGCCCCTATGGTTAGTGGCAACCAGCTCAAGTTGCCATGGCAACCTCTGAGCCTCAGTGCTTCTCTGAGCACGCCTCTGCCACACACAGAAAAACACATTTGAAGCTTCATGTGATTATAACCTATTGTTATACTGCATGTTTTTTCTTTTTATCATTATTATTATTATTAGGGCCACGAGGTGAAGCCTCAAGCCCTATTGCTATACTGCGTGTTTTTTTCTTTTTATTATTATTAGTGGGCAAGCTGGCAGCTTGCACACTCATGTTATTCCCACTATTTATTATTAGTGGGCAAGTTGGCAGCTTGCACACTCATGTTATTCCCACTATTTATTATTATTCTTATTATTATTTTAGTGAGCAAGCTGCAGGCCTCACGTTTGCGGTTGCAATTAGTTCAGTAATTTCCCCTTGTTGCAGGCCTGATGCGATGCTTGGGTGGGGTGAGGCTTAAAACTCTCTGGCCGTTTCACTCAAATGAGCAGCAAGTAAAATGGTACCTTAATCCAGCAGTCAGCCGTCAGGAAGCTCACAGTGTAGCCCGTAACTCAGGGTCTCTCCCCTTCTGCTTCTTCTACTTCTTCTTCAAATCTCTTCTTAGGAAAATATGAGTTACAGCCTTATTAAAAAGCTGAGTTAGCTTTCGATAGCTAAAAGTCCACTCAGCTAGCCAGGTTAGTAATACATACCATGAAAATGTGTTCAACACACTTTGGGTAGAAATGTCCTCAGCTCTTCACAGAAGATATGCAGAATAATGTTTAGGCACCAACTGTGGGTTAAACAGCCCCAAAAACACCAAGTACATAGTGTTCACGGAGTTTTTCTGTGATGTTGTCACTCAGCTAGTCAAGCGACACACATCCTCTTCCTTTTCCTGCCATTACCTTCAAAATAAAACACTCAGAATAAAATAAACGTTTACGGTGTGTTTTTGCTGGGTTTTTGCCTGGAAGACTGTAGGCCACCTACCTCAAACTCTCTCTGTCTCTGAAGCTTAGACATCTCTCTCTGTATGTGAAAATGCGCATTAATATAACTTGAATGATGATTAGGGTGACCAGATGTCACGCTTTGTGCAGGAAGTCACGCATTTCCATTACTTTTCGCATGTCATTCACACACACACACACACGCACACAGGTGCACGCGCACGTGCTCTCAGCGCAACAAACACACGCATTCAGACAGAGGAGAACAGTGACTTTCTGCCTCTGCATTGGTGTGACAACAAGGCTAATACTACTTTTCACACGTCTCACACACACACACACACACACACACACACACACACACACAGACACAGGCGCACGCGCGCGCTCTCAGCGCAACAGACACACAGGCATTCAGACAGAGAAAAACAGCGACTCTCTGCCTCTGCATTGGTCTGACAACAAGGCTAATGCTAACAAAACAATAGGTCCTATCAGAAAAAAACACAGACCATCATTGCTGTAAGGACTTCCTGAACGATTCGGTATGATTTCGGTGTTTCTACAGTCAATATTTTGCAGACACTTGTGAGTTTAAAACAGGGGACCGTTCTGCTTCTCTCAGAAAATCTTTGTATTGCAGTCAATGAGGAGCAGAGACAGACGTGGCTGCACTTAGACGCTTTTAATTCAAATTCTGTAAGTCTCTCTGAATTTTTGAGCACATTGTGAGAGACAGAACAAATTTGTCTACAAATGTGGAAAAAATCGTGTGTAGAATGTAAATTGTGGCTGGGAGGAGTGTGGAAAGATAAAAGATCTGGGATTTTTTTAGGCTCTCTCACACTCTGACCGATGAACACAAATGTTCCATGCAATACACACCCATTATAATCTCAAAATGTCTCCCAAAATGACCATGGTCATTGAACAGTAATTGATCAAAAACTATATGACCTATCAAAACATGGAATAATACACCAATACACAAGACTTGTGTCTACAGTTTAAAGTTTAAATGGAGTCTCTAGGTGAAAGTATGCCGGAGCAGTAGGCAGTAGGAAAAGTCCAATGATTTGTTTTTTGACCTCCTCCCATTCATTCTTTATGAGAAATTTTTCGCAGTTTTTCACTGCGGCGTAAAACTGCTTCGCCCCGAGCACTGGCCCCCTCAGCTAGAGCTGCAGGGGCCAGTGCTCGAGGTGAAGAAGTTTGCCCCATGGCCCTAATAAGAAAAAACACGCAGTATAACAATAGGGCTCAGGGCTTTGCTATTGTGACCAGTGCTCTGCGCGATTGCCCCGTGGCCCTAAAAAGAAAAAACACGCATTATAACAATAGGGCTGGGGGCTTTGCCCTTGGGTTTCCCTGTCTTGTCATCTTGGTACAGTACAATAAAAAGTTGTTAAATGACAAAAACAATTTAGATAATCTTGTATTTAAGATGCACAGATATGTTCCAGGAAAATAATGAAAAACAAGCATCAGTAAATGTGGAATCTGAAAATGCAATGAAATACGCAGAAATATGGTACTCATGCATACAATCTACTTGATATCAGAACAATCATAATGAATGATACATCACCAAACAAGTAACACTATATACACATATACTTGCCTTGGACCAGCCCTTAATAATGCTGCTATAAGATTAGACTGTTGGGGGACCTTTAAAGATACACCAAGTTCCTCTGTTTTTCTCTCCCTCTCCATCTGTATGCTTTCACCAAGGCATGTTACTAACTTAACTTCTTCACCGAAGTCTTTTTGCTTTGGATTGTGGATTATAACTATGTCTCCTGCCATGGCCTGGCCTGACATCTATTGCTACTACTATTAGTCATACTTCCATTATTACTACATCCACTGCCACTGTTACTGTGATTACATTTCCGTCTGTCTCTCTCTGTCTGTCTCTTGCTCTCTCTCTCGCCCAACCAGTCGAGGCAGATGGCTGCCCACCCAGAGCCTGGTTCTGCCTGAAGTTTCTGCCTGTCAAAAGGAAGTTTTTCTCGCCACTGTCCCTAAGCGCTTCCTCATGAGGGAATTGTTAGGTCTCTGTAGATAAAGAGTTTGGTCTGTACCAGCTTATATGGAAAGTGTCCTGAGACAACTTCTGTTGTGGTTTGGTGCTAAATAAAATTGAATTGAAATGTAATCAGTTCTGAGGATTCCTGCATAAACAGAGATGAGTGGTTGATATGATATTGATAATATTAAAATTATGTAAAAAAGTAAATTCGTCCAGGTCAATGTTATTACACACAAACTGCATTGAAAGAACAGATTCAATCCGTTCTCCTTTCCTGTTTTGCCTGACTGCCCCAAATGAAAATAAATATATATTCAAGTGTACTTAAACTATATAGAAATACTGCAAAGTATGTTTCTAGTACGTTAAAATAAATGTGTACTTACTTTAAATTGATTCAAAGCATACTTTTGATAAATATACTAGTGTAAAATATACTTTTAGTAAAATTTTAGTATTTGTGTAAAGTACAATTCTAAGATAACTGCTTTCATGCACTTTCTTGTATATTTTCAGTGTATTATACAGCTTATACAGAAAAGTATATTAATTTTATGCTGTCATGACATACTCAAAATTATATTTTTACTCACTAATCTTTATATATATATTTTCCATTCAGTGTAGCACATACAGATACACATATCATACAAGGCCTATCTCATACATAATCTTATTTCACACTTCTTTCACAACAGACAATGCTAGTAAGTGTCACATTTTGAAGCTTGTTTTACTATCATTTTAAGAGGTGCCAAATATTTCGAGGACAGGCAGGCATGTGCATTAATGTGCAGTGAGTACATAATATATCTGACGACATACACTGTATGTTTTCTGTTCATCCTTAGTTTTTAAAGTACACATAAAGTGTATTGAAAATGCTCAAGACGTATGCAAAAATACACGAGTAGCCTAAATTTAGGATTCTAAAATTACACTTACAGTGCACTGGAAAGGCTCAAGCAAAATGTAAATATACAAATATTTCTCCTCACCCCAGCAGTAGTTTTGGGGCTATTTCTTAGATTTTCATCAGCCTTAATACTGGTGGTGTGATTAGTTTCCCTGGCCTTGACATAGTATTATCACACCTATCATCATGTAAAGTCAGGGGGTCATATCTGTTTTGCAATGAGAGTTCAGGTGGTGGAGTGAGCATTAGTACCCTCTTACTTTATTTCTTACACGGTGGCCGATGATGCCAGCCAAAGTATGTTTCATCTTTAAAATCATGACTTTTGGAGATCAGTCCATTTTCTGCTCACTTAACTATTCACAGTAACAGAAATTTTGAATAGGGCAGCACAAAATTTTGCAAACCACAATTGCAATTAATTACATACTGATGTTAGATAAATGCAGCCACTATGATATGTATCATTGTCAGGTTCTCTTGAAATTTCTGATGGATAAATGTGGAACCCTTCACATGTTTGCAGGTCATGTTTAATGATAGCAGTTAAGACAGGCTCTGATGATAGTTTCCTTTTGGTCCACAGCAGGGTCAGGCCTGCTTCCCGGAAGTCCTGATGGGAGCAGTAGATAAGAGGGTTCAGACAACAGTCTAGGTATGACATCACTGATGACAGTGTCCTTAACCAATCAGGTGCTGGTGACAGGTCCATCCTGCCCAGCAGGATCAGCTAATCAGTCAATGGAGAGAAAGAAACAAAGACAGTCTGTGAGTGGACAAGTATTTGTTCACTCTGAGGCTTTTACATCTGTGCACATGCAGTTACAATATCCCAAATATTGTTTCATGTGTATTAGTGATGAGTGAGTGCGTGTATCACCTCAGACACAACAAAGGGAGTGTAGCAGAGCATGTAGGAGGCCACCAGCAGAGGAGTAACTGCAGACAGATCTGCTTCATCATCACTGAGACAAACAAGATGGAGGGAAAAGGAAGTAACTCGGAATTTGTTTTTATGTACAGAGAATTCACTTCTTAACATGGACACTCAACCTTCTTATTAGCATAGTGTTATACCTTAGCTATTTCAATACATATTTTAGGTATTTTTGTATTAGATCTGAACTGTGTTTGCTCAGCTTGCTCAAATCCAAGGCTTTAGCGCTTCAATCAGTTGTAAGATGAAATCAGCTGAAGCTGAAGGGCTTTGTCAGTCCCTGTACACTGCATCACAAGACTGATGGTTGGTGTTGCGCTGCCAGCAGCTCCCTCAGATCTCTTGTCTACAACTTGTCAACAAAGTTCCAGGAAATAGTAAAAAACGTAAGTTGACATTTTAAAATAGCTTTTCTGACCAACTGTCCACAACCTAAATAAATTCAGTTTATTATCATACCTGACAAAGAAAAGCCTCAAATCCACACACTTGAGATTCTTGAACCAGTATTTGCCATTTTCGTTGAACAATGACTGAAACAGTTAATTTTGACTATTCAGTTAATTGATTAGTTGCAGGTGTAGTCAGTTCTGTGTTAGTGCAACTTTTGATTGAACCTGCCAGACCCTGAGAAAAATGCATGAGCATTTTACATCAGCCAAACAATAGATATTTAATTACTACTTGATGCACAATGACAGCAATACATATAAAATAGCACAAGGATGTCACATTTCTCCACAATTCATTAAAGAGTTTTAGTGTAATTCAAGGGATTAGAGGTGTTCGGTATATGTACAGACAAATCTTTGACACCATATGTTTAGACTGAGCTGACTATACTGAATCACCAATGGGACTGACCAAATCAGTAACTTTTAACAATGAAATACATCGCTGGTGACATACAGTGCCATTGTCAGATCAGCTCTGATGCCTGGTCAAATGATTACTGAAGGGTTGTGAAAGCCACAGAGACAGTACATTATGTGATTATTCTGTTGCAGATAAACAGTGTGCATATACAGTATCTCACAAAAGTGAGTACACCCCTCACATTTTTGTAAATATTTTATTGTATCTTTTCATGGGACAACACTGAAGATATGACACTTTGATACAATGTAAAGTGGTCAATGTACAGCTTGTATAACAGTGTAAATTTGCTGTGCCCTCAAAATAACTCAAGACACAGGCATTAATGTCTAAACCGCTGGCAACAAAAGTGAGTACACCCCTAAGTGAAAATGGCCAAATTGTGCCCAAAGTGTCAATATTTTGTGTGGCCACCATTGTTTTCCAGAACTGCCTTAACTGTCACTAGAGTTCACTAGAGTGTCACAGGTTGCCACTGGAATCCTCTTCCACTCCTTCCTGACGACATCACAGAGCTGGTGGATGTTAAAGACCTTGTGCTCCTCCACCTTCCATTTGAGGATGCCCCACAGATGCTCAATAGGGTTTAGGTCTGGAGACATGCTTGGCCAGTCCATCACCTTTACCCTCAGTTTCTTTAGCAAGGCAGTGGTCATCTTGGAGGTGTGTTTGGGGTCGTTATCATGTTGGAATACTGCCCTGCGGCCCAGTTTCCGAAGGGATGGGATCATGCTCTGCTTCAGTATGTCACAGTACATGTTGGCATTCATGGTTCCCTCAATGAACTGTAGCTCCCCACAGCTGGCAGCACTCATGCAGCCCCAAACTATGACACTCCCACTGCCATGCTTGACTGTAGGCAAGACACACTTGTCTTTGTACTCTTCACCTGGTTACAGCCACACACGCTTGACACCATCTGAACCAAATAAGTTTATCTTGGTCTCATCAGACCACAGGACATGGTTCCAGTAATCCATGTCCTTAGTCTGCTTGTCTTCAGCAAACTGTTTGCAGCCTTTCTTGTGCCTCATCTTTAGAAGAAGCTTCTTTCTGGGACGACAGTCATGCAGACCAATTTGATGTTGGTGCATGGTCCGAACACTGACAGACTGACCCCCCACCCCTTTAACCTCTGGAGCAATGCTGGCAGTGGTCATACGTCTATTTTCAAGAGACAACCTCTGGATATGACGCTGAGCACGTGCACTCAACCTCTTTGCTCGACCATGGCAAGGCCTGTTCTGAGGAGGTGTTACTGCATCTATTACAAGAATTACAATGTCTGCAATGCAGTTCCTTTTAACAGTTTTACATCATTTGAACATCATGCCTTTCTTCTTAGCAGCCCACCTATTCTTTGCATAATGGTCTACAGACCACCCAAGTATTCATCCTCTTTTATCAGTGAATTCTCTGAATTCTTATCAATCATTCACACCAAATACAACAGGATTTTAATTACTGGTGATTTTAATCTACACATCGACAACATCTCGGACCCAGTATCCAGAGAATTTTTAAACCTCTTGAAATGTCTGGATTTTAAACAGCACGTTACGCAGCCGACCCACAGCAGGGGGCACACCCTGGACCTGGTCATAACTTATGGCCTGTCCGTGGGTGTGTACTCTGTTGTGGATCTGGCTGTGTCTGACCACTACTGTGTGTTTTTTAACATCACCAGTTTTAATCAGCGGGAGGCTCAAGTGAGAACAGTGAGGAAACGCTACCTAACTCCTGATGTGGCTGCAAATTTTACCCAGATTTTACAGAGCACTCCTGCAGAGTTTTTACCAGCGCCCTGTGATTTTATCGTTGACAATTTTAACAGCAATCTGAAGACAGCGCTGGACTCAGTGGCTCCTTTTTTAACAAAAACAATTAAGAAAAAACCTTTACCTCCTTGGAGAAATGAGGAAATTAAGCAACTGAAAAGAAAATGCAGGAGTGCTGAGAGGAAATGGAGAAAATCAAAACTAACAGTCCACTATGAAGTTTTACGTCAACACCTCAAAACTTACAATAGCACCATTAAACAGGCAAGAATTTCTCATTTCAAAAAACTAATCTCTGACCACAAAAATTGTCACAAATTTCTCTTCTCCACAAATGATCTTTTAACAAACGGTAATTTTAACAGATCCCATAAGACAATAACAAATACCCCGTGTGAAGACCACTTCACACACAAAATTGATAACATCAGATCCAGTCTTCTATCTCAACAGGTTTTAACTACCAACACGTCTGGATCACAGGTTTTACCTGAGGAAACATTGGAGAGTTTTGCCCTGGTTGATGCGAGGACACTTGGTCGAGTTTTCTCCCAGGTAAACCCTACAACCTGCCTTTTAGATCCATTTCCCACACCGTTTTTTAAAACACTTTATGGATTTTTGAGGAACAGCTGTTATACATGGTGAATTGTTCTCTTCAGACGGGTGTCTTCCCCACCCCCATTTAAAACGGCGGTGGTGAAGCCCCTTCTGAAGAAGAGCAACTTAGACCCCAACATTCTTAATAATTACCGATCTGTATCCAACTTACCTTTTTTAAGAAAAATTTTAGAAAGACTGTTTTTTAACCAAGTAAATGACTTTTTAAACAAAAACAACATTTTAGAAAGGTGTCAGTCTGGTTTTAGGATGAACCACAGTACAGAGACAGCCCTATTAAAGATTTTAAATGATATCAGGTGCAACTTAGATAAACACAAGCTCACAGTCTTGGTTCTACTGGATCTAACCGCTGCCTTTGATACAGTAGACCATCACATTTTATTAGACAGACAGAGGCACCTGGTCGGCCTCTCAGGTACTGCTTTTAACTGGTGCGTCTCATACCTCACTAACAGACACTTTTTTGTAAGTTGGGATACATGTTCCTCGGGAACCCATGAGATCAAGTGTGGGGTTCCCCAGGGGTCAATTTTAGGGCCAACTCTTTTTAATCTGTACATGCTATCCCTCGGGGACGTCATCAGGAGGCACGGCATCAGCTTCCATAGTTATGCTGATGATACGCAACTGTACATTGCCGTGTCTCCTGATGACACAGGGCCAATTGATGCCCTTTTTAACTGCATTTTAGACATCAAGTCATGGATGGCAGAAAATTTCCTTCAGCTCAACCAGGACAAAACAGAGGTCTTAGTCATTGGTCCTGAAGGCCAGAGAGAGAAACTTTTACCAAAACTACAAGATCTTAAACCAACACATTCTGTAAAAAATCTGGGCGTGACTTTTGACTCTGAGCTGACTTTTATTCCACACATCAAAAACATAACAAAGATAGGTTTTTACCATCTTAAGAACATAGCCAGAGTCCGCCCGTTTCTCTCTCAGGCCAGCACGGAGGTGCTGATGCATGCTTTTATTTCATGTCGCTTAGATTACTGCAATGCCCTGCTCTCTGGTCTTCCCAAAAAGAGTATCTCAAACCTTCATTTACTTCAGAATTCAGCCGCACGAGTGCTGACGAGGACCAGAGGGCGGGAGCACATTACACCGGTTTTAAAATCGCTGCATTGGCTCCTTGTGCGTTTCAGGATAGATTTTAAGGTTCTTTTATTAGTTTTTAAGTGTCTTAACGGTCTCGGGCCTTCTTATTTATCTGACCTACCTGTCAGCCCTCGCGGACCGTAAGGTCCTTCGGCACTGGCCTCTTAACCATACCAAAAGTAAGAACTAAAACACAGGGGGAGGCGGCTTTTAGTCATTATGGCCCCCGATTGTGGAACAGCCTGCCAGAGAACCTAAGGGCCGCAGAGACTGTTGATGTTTTTAAAAAGAGTCTCAAGACCCACCTTTTTAATCAGGCTTTCAATTGATTTGTTTGACTTATCTTATTCCTTTAATGAGGCTTCTTATCATATTTAATCTTTATTCGTATCTTATTTTAGCTGCATCATGTTTTAACGACATGTTTAATTATTATTTATTTCATTTATCCATTTTATTTTATTTTATTTTATTTTATTTTATTTTATTTTATTTTATGCCTTAGTCCCTTGGTTTTTAGCTCCAGTGTTTCCTCATGGGGGCCCCTGTTTTCTTCATGGGGGCCCTTGGTTTTTAGCGTTTCCTCATGGGGGCCCCCCACACTGGGAGCTGCTTTTGGTCTACTGACGGGTGCGCTGTCGAGGGGACGGCTCTGGCCTGGACGGCTGGAGGCCTCTGCACCTTGGTGTGGGGCCTCCTGTCTGCCTGGGTCCGGGTGGTCTCGGGCGGCGCTCCCTAGTCATGGGCCGGGGGCCCTCTCAGTGTGGATGGCCCCCAAAGGTTGCAAAGGTTGCTTATTCCTTGCCTCGCCCGTATGGGTGTGTGCGTGGGTGTGTGTGTTCGTGCGTGCGTGTCTGTGAGTGTATGTCTTTATATGTTCCTGTATGTTTTTATGGGGGCGGGAGGGCTGGGTTTTTCTCTTTGTTGTTTTTAGCCTCTGTGAGGCACTTTGTGTTGCTTTTAAGTATGAAAAATGCCATATAAATAAAGTTTGATTTGATTTGATTTGAGTGGAACCTGCCCTGTTAAACCACTGTATAGTCTTGGCCACTGTGCTACAGCTCAGTTTCAGGGTGTTGGCAATTTTCTTATAGCCTAGGCCATCTTTATGTAGAGCAGCATTTCTTTTTTTCAAATCCTCACAGGGTTCTTTGCCATGAGGTGCCATGTTGAACTTCCAGTGACCAGTATGAGAGAGTGTGAGAGTGATAACACTAAATTTAACACACCTGCTTCCCATTGACACCTGAGACCTTGTAACACTAACGAGTCACATGACACCGGGGAGGAAAAATGGCTAATTGGGCACAATTTGGCCATTTTTCACTTTGGGGTGTACTCACTTTTGTTGCCAGTGGTTTAGACATTACTGGCTGTGTGTTGAGTTATTTTGAGGGCACAGCAAATTTACACTGTTATACAAGCTGTACATTGACCACTTTACATTGTATCAAAGTGTCATATCTTCAGTGTTGTCCCATGAAAAGATACAATAAAATATTTACAAAAATGTGAGGGGTGTACTCACTTTTGTGAGATACTGTATGCCTCATTCAGTTTTTAGCTGAACATAACCGCCGTATGAGCAAAAGACTGAGCTTACCCCCAAACTGAGGGAGAAACAAAAAGATCATGGCCTGTGTTCTAAATTGCATACTAACTCACTGCTTTCTAAATACTCAATCAGTATACTGCATACTACTTACTAAATGAACTATTTAGTTTTCAGTTAGTTAACCCTAACCCTATGCCATTACCAGCAAACTGTTCACACTGAAGTATACCCAGATAAGATGGCTGGTCCCACCCAGCCAGCAGCTCCCAGTCACAGCAAATTTCCAAACAGGTGTTATTTGGATAAACTGACCACATATTGGCATTCTGAATGGTTAATTTATTGTAAGAAAAAATTGCAGAACTTAATAAAGTGACATGTTAACAGCATTAACTCTGACTCAAAATGTCCAACAGTGTGAAGTCGGAAAAGACATAATGCACGGTGGGCCAGCTGAGTGTGTCCAGTAAGCTCACTCAGAAATTCTTGCTTGTCTAGTATACAACCCCAATTCCAAACAAATTGGGACACTGTGTAAAATGTAGATAAAAACAGAATGTATTAATTTACAAACAAACTGGTTTTACCAACAATGGTTTTACAAAGTAAAATCAGCCCATCTAGTAAGATCCTTTATACAATCATGTTTCACAAAGTGGTGAACCTTGCCCCATCCTTGCTTATGAATGGCTGAGCTTCTCCAGGATGTATCCAATCATGATCACCTCTGACCACTGAACCTGTTTATGTTCCAAACAGATGTTTTTTGAGCATTCCTTAACATTCCCAGTATTTTTGTAAGGACAGTGGGTTCATAAATGAGATAGCCCCTCTTATATATGGGTTACTGTGTAGCAGTGTGGTGTAATTTTTTCAGGAAGTAATTCACGTATTGTTTTCTTTTATCCTTTTGCTTCATGGCATTGTTTAGTTATTGATATTTATTGTGCTCCAGTTTTGGTACACAGGCATAGTGCATTAGAGCAGTGTTTCCCGACCACTGTGCTGTGGCTTATAAGGTAATATCACATCAGTATATCTGATATATGGTGACTGTCAACAGAAGTAAATGTGTGTTGGACAGCTGAGAAGCTGAAACCTTATTCAGAAGAATAAACTCCCAGAAAGACAACAAACGACTTTGTGCTTTTTAACACAAAATTGCCAGAACATTACCAAGTACCTCTCAGAGCTCCAACCAGCTTCTAAGCTCCCAGCTTTCAAATATGAAATAATTTGAAGCTAAATTAAAGCTTGGGCAAGCGAAACTGGAAAGAAGTAACATTGTACATTTTCCTACTCTGCAAGAACAAAAGCCTCTTATGGCATCTGAGTGAGTGAGTGTGAGTGTGAAGACTCCTTCAGGCATTCAGAACATGAAAATTAACAAAAGGAATTTAATATTTTAGCTACACGTTTAATGTGGAACCATTTGATGTGCTTGAGAACTGAGAAAGAAGAGGTTGAGATCCGTACTCCCCGTCACACTTGATCTGTAAGTAAAAGGACTATATCATCCAGTCCTAGTATGATAATAGAAGACACATAAGCTCTTGTTACACACAAGTTGGAATGATGATTGAATTTAAGCTGCTGTTGTTGTAATCAGTAATGAAATGAAATAAAGGAATGAGAGTAATTAAGAATTGAATTGTCTTTGTCCGGGAGGCAGACACTGTCTCTACATTTAAGAGTAGGCTTAAAACTTTCCTTTTTGGTAAAGCTTATAGTTAGGGTTGGCTCAGGCTTGTCCTTGACCAGCCCCTAGTTATGCTGCTATAGCATTAGACTGTCGGGGGACCTCCAAAGATACACCGAGCTCCTCTGTCTCTCTCTCCCTCTCCATCTGCACGCTTTCATGTCCTACCACGGCGTGGTACTAATTTAGCTCCTTCCCCGGAGTCTCTGTGCTTTGTCGTCTTGCAGGTTCCCATGGACAGTGGCTGATTCTGGATCGTGGATTACAGCTACGTCTCCTGCCATGGCCCTGCCTGACATCCACTGCAAATGCTACTACTGTTATTACATCCACTGTCACTGTTACTGTGACTGCATGTCTGTCTGTCTCTCTCTGTCTGTCTGTCTCTCTCTCTCTCTCTGACTGCATTTCTGTCTCTCTCTCTCTGTCTGTCTCTCTCTCTCTCTCTCTGACAGCATTTCTGTCTCACTCTCTCGCTCTCCCTCTCTCACCCAACCGGTCGAGGCAGATGGCCGCCCACCCAGAGCCTGGTTCTGCCTGAGGTTTCTGCCTGTTAAAAGGAAGTTTTTCCTCACCACTGTTGCCAAGTGCTTGCTCATGAGGGAATTGTTGGGTCTCTGTAGATAAAAGAGCACGGCCTGTACCAGCTCTATATGTAAAGTGTCCTGAGACAACTTTTGTTGTGATTTGGCGCTATACAAATAAAGGTGAAAAATATGATCAAGTAAAAAATGTTTTAAACTTAGCTAAGCTGATTAAAAACAACTCATGACTTTGACTGTGGAGACATGAGTCATGTATTATTCCATTACTGGAGTGAAGAACACCAAAAGAGAAAGTCACATAGGCCACGATCTGAGGCCTATGCCAAGCTTGCCAAAGGCTCATGCTCAGTGGAAAAAAGGACAAAAAAGGACACATGAAGTTGCACAAAAAATGACGCAGTTTGGTGTGCAAAAATTCGTGTAATGGAGAGCAGTGAGCCAGAGAGTATAAAATACCCATCAAAGAAGAGAACATTGTTCTTTTTCTTTCGCATCCTCAACCCCAAGCCAAGGCGGCACGGTGGAGCAGCAGGTAGTGGACGTGCCTCACAGCAAGAAGGTCACCGGTTCGATGCCCGGGTCGGGCGGGGCCTTTCTGTGCGAAGTTTGCATGTTCTTCCCGTGCTTGCGTGGGTTCTCTCCGGGCACTCCGGCTTCCTCCCACAGACCAAAAACATGCTCATTAGGTTAATTGGTGACTCTAAATTGTCCCTAGGTGAATGGTTGTGTGTGTGTGTTGCCCTGCAGTCGGCTGGCGACCGCCTCTCGCCCATTGACAGCTGGGATAGGCTCCAGCCCCCCCACCCCCGGAAGGGATAATCGGGGGTATAGAAGATGAATGAATGAATGAACCTCAAGCCAACTCAAGAGAAAGAGTATGTGAGCAGCCTGACATTGCAGAGAAGGACTTAGAAATTCTGCAGTTGACACAAGAGGACAGAGCATAGGAGGACTAACCATTTTCCAACTCGTGGATTGCACATTGTCACAAATTCCTTCCACTCACTCTGCTGCTGTGAGGATAGCATTTTGAAAGGACATAGAGACTTTGGATGGGTCATGAGTTTTCTTCAATTTTCCATTCCTCAGCAGGAAGAGAACAGTTGTACAGGCCAGAAAACTGATCTCTTCCAAGATGATTCCTAGATGATTATTCTTTAAGCTTCAGCTTTTTTTTTTTTTTTTAGAGTTACATACACTGAACAAAAATATAAATGCAACACTTTTGTTTTTGCTCCCATTTTTCATGAGCTGAACTCAAAGATCTAAAACATTTTCTATATATACAAAAGACCATTTCTCTCAAATATGAATTTTTGTTCAGTGTATATACTATTGTTCAGTGTATATACTATTTGATGGCTAGTAACTGAACCCAAGTTAGGGGCTCTTCAGTCAGGCTTGCTATCAGAGGACATGAGGTAGGCACCCAGACTCAAAAAGACAAAATCATAAATAAATAAAAAATAAATAAATAAATAAAATAATTAAAACCGACAACAGTAAATAAATTGAGTCAGTTCTGCTGTTTCATCAAAATAATATGTCTTCTAAGGTTTACTCAATGGCTGTTTGCTGAGTCATTGCAACGTTTTTAAGCAAAATGCAAGTTGTTCCAAAAGTGAAGTAGATTGTCCCTCTATGACTGCCGTAGAGCACCACCATTTACAAGTTCAACGCACCTCCCGCCCAGCCTCCACCTGCACCGTGAAGGAATGTCGTGCTTACTAATTGATTCAGGTGGAATCCACTATCGTCCTTTGAAATACTGGTAAGAAAACTTTTTTGTAGTGGTTTGATGTACATATTTTATATAAGCAACTGTTATTTGCTGGTTTCGGGATTCTGTAGTAATGTTAACACTCGAATCTCTCTCAGACAACTTTTGTGAAGTAAGCTAACGTTACAGTTAACATAAAGTTAAGTTCTGTTTCATTGGGAGAAACCTTCGTCAGTAACCTGATGTGTTCATGCATTGCCATTTTCATGTGGCAATTTCCGTGACATTGGTTACAGTATTTAATGTAGCCAAATGTAATGTAGCCACTCTAGGTCCAAAGCATTGCGCTGAAAACTATGTCGATAAAATCTTTAAAGCTCTTGGACTTCATATGGGCAAGGTTTCGGGGTTGAAATTAACCATCCGACAAGTTTTCTGAGATCCTTTAAACATCTTCTGTTACGTGAGTTTAACGCATTGTGTGGAAACATTTGCAATAAAAGTATAAAATCTCATGTTTGTTTGGCTTTTCCTATATTTCCTAAGAATGTCTGAAATATAATGTTACACCTCTTCCCTGTGATCTGACAGGATTTGTCAAAAACTGTAGAGCTGAAAGTTGCATCTCTTTTACTAAAATTGGAAAACTATTTCCATGTTCCAAGCACAGCAATTGACAAACTGCTTTCAGAATTGCCTTATTTGATAGGCTGTGCATCTGTGCCTATAACAAACCAAGTCATTCTAGATACTCTTAAGAATCACAACCTCTGTGTAGACCAGCTGGTCATTAAGGAACTGACCATAGAATTAACTTCATTTTAACCCTTTATTAAAAGCTCTTGCAAAGGATGGCCCATTAGCTACTGCTTTCAAATACAGACAGTATTATAGGGAACACTTTGACGTGATTGACCCAATTGAATATGTAGAGTGAAAGTGAAGTTTTCAGTATGTTCCCATACTGAAAGCAGAAGGATATACTCAATAAAGTTATGCAGGACAACATTCATTGAATGTGGAACAGTATAGGTCTTATGGAGATGGTAATCACTTTATAAACAGTGAGTTTCTATCAGGTGAGAAATGCAAAAGAAAGGATACCTAGGAAACTTGCCACCAGGCTGTCATTCATCACTCGCCTCAATGTATCTTGTGTTATTTAAAACTGATGACGTGAAGACCTTTGGCCATCAGAAATTATTTCAGCCTCTTTTGCATGACCTTGTCACTTTAGGACAGCAGGGGATGTTAATTGATCATCTAGGAACATTTATTAAAGGCACACGTCAATGTTTAGTGGCAGCTCATGGATTAGCTGGTTTTGTGGAGAGTTTCTCTGGAGATCACATCTGTAGATTTTGTACTGCCACACACTCAGAAATTCAGTCAAAGGAGGTGACATCTAAGGACGTTAAAATGTGGACTGACTGTTCAGTATTTGCAGGAGTGTTTTGATTGTACTAATTGGAATATTTTTGTAAACACGTGATGGAGACCTAGACGACTTTGCTGACATCACATGTTCCTCTGCATTCTGCAGAGATATGATAAAAGCATGCAAGAAAGTAAAAATTCACCCTAACAACAGACCATGGGTGACAAAGTCTGTTAAATTGTGCATACAGGCCAAAAAACTTGCCTTCAAACAAGGAACTGCGTCAGAGATACAGTCAGCTACTAAGGATATGAAAATTGAAATACTAAGAGCAAAACAGAATTACAAGGAAAAATTAGAAAATAACATGGCTGCTAACAAGCTGGGTTCAGCATGGTCATGCATGAAAAGTAATGCGGGCATCAGTAGGCCTGACTCAAATAAAGGCAGCACTGTCACTTTAGAGGGTTTTGATGCAGACTACGACCTTGCAAATACTCTCAACAGTTTTTACTCTGGCTTTGATACAGCTGAGTTTAGTAGAGAAATACAGGAGATTTGTCACAATAGACCAAGGCCATTTTAATATAAGAGAAGAAGATATTGTGTGGGCCTTCACGTTAATAAAAACAAATAAGAGCCAGGGACCAGATACAATTTGTGGCTGTCTGCTTAAATCATGTTCTAAAGAATTGGCTCCAATATTTCACTACATATTTAACATGTCCCTGCAAACACAGCATGTTCCCAAATCTTAGAAGGATGCTGTGGTAGTCCCAGTTCCCAAATCTAACTGCCCTAAAGTCTTAAATGACTTTAGACCCATTGCACTGACATTGTGATGAAAACCTTTGAGAAGTTAGTTAAATCTGAAATTATAAAGAGAACAGAGCCTGACATTGATGCCTTGCAGTTTGCCTATAGGCCACACAGGGGAGTTGAGGATGCCACAGCCACTCTCACAAACATGATTTTTAAACATTTGGAAGGGAAAGGCACACGTTTGGCTTTTATTTACTGATTTTATGTCTGCTTTTAACACAATCCAACCACATGTCCTAACAGAAAGGCTTGTGGAGCAGTTCAACTTAAGCAACAATCTTGTAGGTTGGATTTAAAAATTTTTAACCAATCAAACACAGAGACTACAAGTCAATGGTACCCTATTTGACAAGACCTGCATCTCCACTGGCTCCCCCCAGGGTTGTGTATTGTCCCCTCTCCTGTTCATTTTATACACAAATATGTGTTGCAGCAGTAGAGCAGACAGATACATTTTAAAGTATGCTGACAACACTGTAATTGTAAGCCTACTTCATGGTAACGAAGCAAATCATGGCCCAATAGTGCAGGAGTTCTCAGATTGGTGTGACAAGTCATTTCTGCAGATGAATGTCACAAGACATGCTCATTGATATCAGAAAACACCCTTAGGTTCAGACGCCCACAGACATAAAGGGTTAGATTGTGGAGACTGTGGAAAAATACAAATATCACATTTGAGGCAAACTGTGAAGCTGTGTTTAACAAAGCTTATCAGTGTCTGTACTGTCTGATGAAACTGTCCTATCTTCACATCAATCGAACCATACTGACCCTCTTTTACTGTGCTTTTATTGAATCTGTTTTATCTTTTTGCCTGGTGTGCTGGTTTAGCAATCTGTCTCTTAAAAACAAGAAGTCCCTCAGCCAAATAGTTAGGTGGTCTAGTAGGCTGATAGGAGAGTCACAGGTTAACCCTGAAACCCTCTATACCAGGCAGTTACAATTTGTTACTTGGCAGACGCTTTTATCCAAAGCGACGTACATATGAGATTTTCATACAACACAAGCAAGGTTCTAGACAGGAGAGAACAACAAGAATAACTGCCCTAACACAACTTTCTGGTCCAACTGGACATAGGTGCTACAAGACAAATGCTGATGTCTAGACCTCTTAACATCTACATACAAAATCCTGCAGGATGCCTCTGGTGTGAGCCACCCCCTTAGGGAGTCGGCTCCGATATCTACAGCAGACCAAAAGGTGCAAATGCACACCTTTGGATAGGGGAGGTGCTCCTAAGGTATAAATGTTTAGCTTTCCCCATGCTTGGGCTCTTTCTTCATTCTACCGCTCGTGTGATGATTGACCTTTTCTTTGCAAAGGAAATAAAAGCCTTGTCGGCTGGCAGAAATCTCTGTTTCATTCTTCAGCAGCAGAGAATTTCCACAACAATAGAGTTGTTTTTTTTTTTTTTTTTTTAATTAAAGAACAAGGTGTTTAGTAAAGACCTTGGTCTTTTGTATGCAAGCATCAAGGACTTATACTTGATGCAGGCAGCAACCGGGAGCCAGTTAAGGGATATGAACAGCTGAGTGACATGCACTCGTTTGGGCTGGTTAAATACCAGGTGAGCCACCGCATTCTGTATCATCTGTAAAGGCTTTAGCAAGTATGTTGGGAGCCAGTTACAGAGGATATCTGGTTCCATTCTGCAAGATGGCTCCCACCCACTACATGAGGAATTCCAGCACCTCCCTTCTGGCTGCAGATTCAAATTGCATGCCTGTAAAACAAAGCGGTATAAAGAAAGCCTTGTTCCCTCTGCGATTAGGGAGATAAACAAAATGAAATAATGACAGCTGCTCCCACCTCCTCTAACCCCTGTCATTCAATAGGATGCATTACTTGCACTTTCCCTTTCACTGCTGCTGTGATTTTGTTTAATTATGTGTACCATTTATTTTATTATGTGTACTATTATGTGTATGTGCACATATATCTTACATGTCTTGTCTGTCATGTTTGCAGAAAGCCATCTCACTTATCTGTACACCACTTATCTACCTCCTGGTATAAATGAAGTAATCTAATCTAATCTAATCTAATCTAATCTAATCCAATCTAATTGAATCAAATCGAATCGAATCTAAATCTCCTGTTGCTACAAGGTGTTTGTTGGAACAAGAGATATATTGACTAAAATGAGACAAAAAGATTCACCTCATGCAAAGGGAAACCATTTGAATGTCTTTGTGACCGTGTTATTCAATTCAGAGCATGAGAGGCAGAGCTGCAAAATGCCCTCCAGGCCGTAGCATCAGATTTGAAAGAGCAACTGGCCTGCACACAAGTGAACAATTCTGCCCCACATTTTGGTGGAAACTGGGAACAAGAGATAAAATCAATTACAATGGCTCTTCAAGTTGGGATTGGGAAACCAACCAACAACAGAAGCATTTAAAGGGATTCTGAATTCAAAATCTCTCAGATTTATCTCCTCTGACCTTGCTGATTCAGACAAAGTCACACCAAATATGCTGCTGATTGGACAGTTTGACTCCTCTCTCCCTCAGGCAATCTACTGTGCAAATGAACGCCTTGGCAGGAGACGATGGCATCACAGTCAGATCATAGCTCATCATTTCTAGACCAGGCAGAAATGGGAGACTGACAAAGAAAACTTGGATTAAGGTCAGTTGTGATGATAGTTGACCCGCAACATCCTCAAGCATCATTACCTTTTGGAAGGATAACTGAGACCTACCCAGGATAACTGAAACCTACCCGTGAAAGCATGGAAAAATGCACAGTGCTAAGATCATTATTCAAGGTCGCCCTGTTTCCAGATTAATCCCACTCCCTGAAACTACAGAAACTGCAAATTCTGTTTCTTATTATCTCTACAGGGAAACACAATGTGCTGTTTCAGCATACTTGTGGTATAATACTTCCCACTTTATCTCCCACTTTACTTTAACCTTTGATTCATCATCATTTTGATATTTATGATACTTTAATGTGCAATATTTAACATGATTTAAAGGCAAGATATTGTAATTTGTTTTCTTTGTTTAAAACCATGGTAAATAATGTAAAATAAAGTACACAATAGATTGTAACCCTTGTTTCCTGGTGGTTGTGGTAGAACCTTAAATCAGTAACACCTGACTTAGCATGAGTCTATTGTAGGTCTACTGACATACACAACATAAATACTGTATTGTTAAATGAATAACACAGCATCTGACCTGTTTTTAGCTTGTGTTGTGTCACTTGAACAGTCATACTATGGGTAGTTTACCTGATGCAGCTTGAGTGGCAGCCAGAGGCATTCAGTAGAGAGCAGAAGAAGATGAGGAGGAAGGGGAGGAAGATACAGATGGAGAAAGCACAAAGAATGTAGACCAACATGTCTGAGTAGCTGCTCTCCCAGAAGACAGCACACAGCATCTCTGCAGGGTCATACCTGAAGTACAATGAAGGCATGATGGAAATGAACGGAGCAGGAACAACATGACCGTGGAGCACTAACTAAAACCACTGAATAAACTACGTACTTGATCCAGGCATAGACAACAGGGACACTCCCGAACACCACCCCTGTCACCCAAGAAGCCAAGCACGCTGTGACCATGACAACAAAGCAAGCATTTCCTGTGGAGACCATGCCAATCAGACGCTGCACACAGAGGACAGCTGTAAAGGAATAAAGAAAATGTTAAACTAATTGCATCAAAAGAATCATGGGATTGTTGCCTATTATAAAGGTACTAATAAAGCGTAATGACTACTACTTTTGTACCCTATATAACAAAAGTTATTGTGACTAGTATTTGCATCAGAAGTTGAAAGAAATATCAAAAATATTGCTGCTACTTTCAGTTTTAGCTTAATTCAAAAGGGTATTGTATCTTCTGGCCTCTGTGAAGGTCAGTTTGTCCATTTCTTATTCTTTATTGTTCCCTTCAAATCTCCAGTCTTCTACAAGTGCTATCAGCTCCCATTGCACGTAAATACAGGGGCTGTCTATATCTCGAGTTCTTAAGTGTGGTTTTACCATCAAAGATTAAGTCTTAATTGAGTTTAAATCAAGATTGAACTATTAAATCTCAGAGTGTGACCAAGTGTTGTGACCCTGGGGAAGAAGCTGTTCCTGTGCCTGCTCATGAGGAACAGAGGTTCCTGAACCTCCTCCCAGGTGGGAGGGGAGCAAACAGTCCATTGGGGTGGGGGCTGCCACTTGTGATGCCCTTATTAGACACCGCTTGTGCTAGAGGTCATCGATGGCAGTTAGCTGGGCACCAGTGATGTACTGGGTGGTTTTCACCACCCGTTGAAGGGCCTTCCGCTCAGAGGCTGTGCAGCTACTGTACCATACTGAGAAGCAGTTGGTCAGGATACTCTCGGTGCAGCGGCAGAAGTTAAGTAGGATTTGATGAGCCAGGTTAACTTGCTTCAGTCTCCTCAGGAAGTACAGGTGCTGTTGAGCCTCCTTTATTAGAGTGGAGGAGTTTAGGGTCCAGGAGAGGTCCTCCGAGATGTGGACTCCCAGGAACTTGAAGCTGGAGACATGTTCAACCTCATCCCCGTCGATGTGAATGGGGTTGTTACTGCAGCCTTTAGTTTTCCTGTAGTCCATGATAAGCTCCTTGGTCTTCTTGGAGTTGAGGGTCAGGTTGTTGTCGGCGCACCACATCGCCAGCTGCTGAACCTCATCCCTGTAGGCTGACTCGTCATTGTTTTAAATCAAGCCTATCATTGTGGTGTTGTTTGTGAACTTGATGATGGAGTTGGAGCCATGCACAGGCACCCAGTCATGGGTGAAGAGAGAGTAGAGGAGAGGGATGAGCACACAGCTCTGTTGGACGCTGGTGTTCAGGGTCAGGGTGGTGGAGGTCTGGTTGTCTAACCTAATAGACTGGGGTCTGTTGGTCAGCAAGTCCAGGGTTAAGTTGCAGAGGGAGTTGCTGATGCTGAGGTCACTGAGTTTGTTGACCAGCTTGGAGGGGATGACTGTGTTGAATGCTGAGCTAAAGTCGATGAACAGCATCCTCGCGCAGGTGTTGTTGTTGTGCTGTGGAGATTGCATCCTCCGTCGATCTGTTCAGTCGGTAGGCAAACTGATGGGGTGAGACAGCATTTCAGGTGGGCCAAGACCAGCCTCTTGAAGCACTTTGTGATGATGGGGGTGAGTATGACGGGGCAGAAGTTATTAAGGCCCATTGCTGCTAACTGCTTAGGAACTGGCACTATGGTGGTGGTCTTGAGGCACGTGGGGACTGCTGCCTCGGCCAGAGACAGGTTGAAGATGTCAGTGAAGACCCCAGCCAGCTGTTCTGCACAGGCCTTGAGCATGCAGCACGGGCCAGCAGCCTTACGGACAGACCTTGCTGAGTGCAGAATGCACATCACGAGTGGAGGGCATGAGGGACTGTTCATCTGGGTGGGGAGCAGTTTTGATGGCTGGTTGTGTGTTGTCTCGGTCAAAGCGAGCATAGAAGTTGTTGAGCTGATCAGGGAGGGAGGCATTGCTGGTTGGTGGGGCTGTCTTTTTTGTGGAGTACTTCACATTTCTTGGCTTTTTTGTGAGAAAGGTTTGAAATTTTAATCTCTTTGTCACAGGACAAGGACTCTGACCACTCTTCAGTTCTCTTCATTTTTATATTTTTATTTGGACTTCTTTGGTTTTGAGGCGCACATCTCCCCCATTGCCCGTTCTGTGTGGGTGTCCCTGAAAACAGTCTTTCATAATCTTCTTTGTCCAACACACAGCCGTATCAGATGGGTTCAATTAGGATGTTATGTGCTGGGGGCACATTTTTCACCCTTTTTATTGGTTGGTATATTTTCCCTCACTATTTATGTTGAATCTAGTTTGGTATCTTTTCCTTTTTGAAGTTATGTTTGTCTTTGGTTATTTAAGTCTTTTCTTATAGATTTATTTCGCTATTAGGTTTTGGGAGTTTAATTTATCATCCTCCTGCTCCTCCTATAAATAGGCTGGTTTCAGAGCGCTCTCTCTCTCTGGCTTCTTCTTGCCTCTCCCACCTCACTGGCTCCACCTCGCTACCTGCGGCGCGCCTCGTTCCCTTGCGCGCTCTTGCCATCAGGTGTTCCATGCTGCCGGCTTCAACCATGCCAGTCAGGTCGCCGTTTTTTCTTTTGTTAGTATAGTCTTCTTTTCCCGTTTGACCAGCAGCCCTGTTTTTGCTCTTTTCTTTGGTTTGGGTTTAGTTTGGGGTTTTCTTTTAGCTTGGGTGTCGGCACCAGCTTCTACGGCCCTGTGCAGGGCTGGCCTGGTGCCGCACCCTTCGGTTTTGTTTGGCCGACCTGCCAGGTCCACCTGTCAGTTCATTACTTTGATTAGTTTTTTGGTACAGGGTTGTTAAGGGTTTTTTCCTCTTCTTTCAAGAGGAGATAACAAGAGTTGCGAACATCCAACTTAATGAAAACAACAGAAAAATAAATTGAAAGTTTAAACCCTTAACTTTGTTTCCTGTGTCCTTTATAAATATGTTTGTCCCTTCTCATGGGTCATAACATAGGAATTCTCCTAAACACAAATATGTTCATTTATTTTCTATATATTTTTGTTGTCTAAGGATTCTGAGCTACTCCACTGTGTGTCCATACACCCCACTGGAACTACAGATGTACTTTTTGGGGCACAAGTACGTCTGGTTGGGAATTACAGCCTCAAACTTTCACTTGGAATCTAAATTTGCTTAATAGCCACAAAACCCCAGTAGTTTGAGAATCAATGGTGTGTTCTTTGCAGAAAGACAAGACAGAATCTCAACCCAGTTGTTTGTGTTACTAATTGTTTCCATTGAATTTATGTGGTAAATATCCCCTTATTGTTCTGCAACATTTTATTTTTCGATCTGTGTATTGACACTAATGTTACATTCACATTTATACTCATATTCATACACTATCAGAAATCTATGATTCTCATGAATCAATTGATGCAAACCACAACAGGAGGCACAACAAATGCCAACAGCAGACAAACAACCATGTTTAAAATTGAGGAAATTCACTGATAATGTCTCTGTGATCCACAGATTGATGACACAAAAACGGTCTGATAACTTTGACAAAGATCCACTCAATCCACTGCAGTAAAAATATTTTATCCAAAAATGATAATGATCCACGGAAAGGTGTTTTCTCTTATCAAATTAGCAGGTAATACGCTCTTATTCCTCTCATCTTCTGTGTTTTCCCCGTTACAACTTCCAGAAATATAGAGAAGGGCATTTTTTTGTTGTCAGTTATTCCCTGGAGTCTCAGATTTCAAATGACACTTCACTTGACCAAATCACGATCTGGCACATGAAGCCTAGCAACCAGAGTGGCCTATAACAGTCTGAGTTTAACAGAAGGGCCTCCTTCTGTTCTGGGTGAAGATCGAGCGAATCACAACCAATTTTCCAGATGACTGATGCTTTTAATAGCCAACGAAATTATGAACACACTCAGATGCTACGTCAGTGGGTTATTTACAGCTCTGGTGTTGTGTCGAAGTCTTTTTCTGATCGAACTGTGTTTCTAGGAGGGGAACATTAACCCTTCTTTTTTCAGTGTGTGTTCAAACTTCTACTACTCAATGCCAGTAGTGATTCACACAGTGATTCTGACTGCTGGGGATAAAAGTTCAGAGCATAACCTTTCAAAACAGAGCAAAACCATGCATGTACTCAAAAGAACAGCTATCAATTTACTTAGTAACTTTTATTTACTTAATTTACTTTAGTATGCCTTAGATAGGTTCCTGGACTGGTATGGGGATATATATACCAGTGTTCATTAAATGAACAAAATATCTAGTTCCAGAGAGCACGTAGACCAATGAATTCATTAATGTGAGGGGGGAAAAAATTGTAAGGCTGCCACTTATGGCTGTCATTGAATATTCTAAATTCGAATATATATTTAAATTGTAAAAAATCCCAACGTTCAGTTGTGAAAATGAATATTCGACTGTGGAACAAAACACAGCACTGCTGTGGCAGATGCACTGAATTCGGTTGTTGCTCAGGAGGTAGAGTGGTCGTCTACTGATCAGGAGGTCAGAGCTTTGATCCCTGGCCTTGGTAGTCCACATGCCAAAGTATCCTTGGGCAAGATACTGAACCCTAAACCTGCCCCTGATGCTGTGCGTCGGTGTTTGAATTCATATGTAGGTCCCTTTGGAATTGTAATTGTAATTGAATGCACTTCATGATGGACAGAAGTCACAAAACCAGAGTTTCTGTTGTTCAGTAATTTTTGTTTTTTTCCTGGTAAAATCTGTTTAAGTCCCACATATTTAAATATTTAATCTCTCCAGTCATAATGTCAGGTGAAAATAATTCCCGAGTTAGATGTGAAAATATTCTGGCCCAAGACACTTTTGCTTCTCTGATGTCTGCCAATCCAGAGTTGATGATGATTGTTGGAACAGTGGAAATATGATCCAAGAATGTTTAAGTGATAGTTGAGTTACTATGGTTCTGGTGTCCAGTGTCCTCTTTTCATGCCATTATCAGTTACATAAAACTGTTTCTCTTTTTGAGAAAATGTACGTGTGGTGTTAGTGCTTGTGAAAAGTATCAAATACATGAGTCTCACGGTCAATGCATGAGGGCTGGTAGCCCTGTATTACTTGTAAAAACAATATGAATTGATATTTAAACAGCTCTCTTCAGGGAGCATTTACGCTGGATGAAGGACCAGTAGGCTTCAGTGCTGTTCTCTGATGAAAGTTTGATGAAAGAAATTCACATTGAGCAGAAATGATTGGCCGCCAATGATGTTGGAGACATCAAGGAGAGCGTTATGCATCAGCCACTGTTGTCACCAGACGAGCCTTTGGTGGTTGTGGTGTTACAGTGTGGGCAGGAGTGTCTAGTCAATACAGAACTGTCCTACACTTTGTGAATGGTACAGTGACAAGCCCATACTACCTGAATAACATCATTAATCCAGTCATTGTGCCCCTGCATGAACAACACAGGCCTAGTTTCATCTTCATGGACAACAATGCTCCAGCCCATCGAGGTCGCATCATTAGGGAATGGCTGCTGGAGACTGGGATAGCTCAAATGGAGTGGCCTGCACTTTCTCCAGAACTGAATCCTATAGAAAACCTATGGGATCAGCTGAGTCGCTGTGTAGAGGCTGGTAACTCTGTACTCCAGAACCTCAATGACCTGAGGGCCGCCCTTCAAGAAGAGTGGGATGCCATGCCATGAGACGTCATTGTCAAGCTGTAATTGATGCTCAAGGGCGCATGACAAGTTAATGAGACACTGACATTTTTTGTTGTGGTATACCTACCACTGTTGTTGGCTTTTGCTTCAATAAATTGTTTGAGATGTGGAAATCACCACTGCACGCTTATACTTAAATTCTCTACTTTCATGAGATAATATCACTGTAGTGTGAACTTTTTACATTTTCCATAAATTTCACCCAAAAGTCCAATATCCCTAACTTTTTGTGAGTAGTGTATAGTTGGATTAATAAATCTTAGATTATCCCAAAATGAATATAAGCTTTAATGTAGGATTGTTACTGTGGCTTCCAGTGTATGAACACCATGATGAAGTGGTCTCCTTGACTGTGTATAGAGCTGTGTGGTACCTATGCTCCCTATGGAGGATGTGATGAAGGCAAACTTCAGCAGGCTGACGACCTCACACCATGGTGAACTCTGACCTCCTGTCAACATGGCCAAAAGGGAGCCAGAGATGATGAGGAGGGAGCAGCCTTCATAACAGTAATAGAATATAGTAGATCATTATCAGAGATTATGAGTTTCTGCATTACATGTCAAATACTGTGAAGAATGAAAATGAAATGATGAGGTGGGCTGAGAGATGGTCAGATACACCAAGAAAGTCAAGCACAATACATAATCTTGTAATGCATGAATGGCTGTAAGTTGTACCAAAATCAGACAAGGTGAGACTGATGAAAGGAAGCCAATAACAACAGCAGAACTGACCCCTGCACTGAAAATAAAAGACAGAACAAGAGGTGAACATATTGTTGCTGAGATCAGACAACAATGAATGACCACCCAAAACATTACATTAATTTAAACCACAGACACATCTTATATGAATAACATTTCACACCAATATAAGGAACAATCTTACCATGACTTTTACCAGCAGAACAAGAAAGTTTCCAACAACTCCCATGACCATTTCCAGGCCCAACACAGCCACCAGCAGCCACTTCTCTGCCTCTGGCCACGGACGTTCCAGGAACACTGTCCTATTAAACCACTCACTCACTGGAAGACCAGGAACACAGAGCATAGCACATAAAGATAAAGTAACCACCTGCACAGAATTGTGGAAACTCTTGTCCACCAAACTACAGCTGGTATTACTGGGCGAATTTTAATGCCAACATGGATACTTCTACATTTTTACTTTTATGACAAGTGCAATGTAACCATCTCAGTTGTGCTTGTAATTTTTTCAAATCTATTTTTTGGATGTTGGACTTATATATATAATAATAGTAATTTTATGGATTATTACTTATGATGTCACCTGGACTCCTGTATCTTTACTCTCTTTATATCAAGGACCATAAAGGAAGTCTTGAACTTTTTTGTGCGGACATTTTGCAGTTGTGTGTGATTTAATGTCCTCTATTCTCATAATGTCAAATAAACTAAAAACCGTATTAGAAGACAAATTTAATAATGCATACTACAACAACAAATACATTGCATATAATTCATGACATGATACAGCAAAGAGATAATAGGTAATAACAGGAGCTGTCTATTTGACAAAATGTAACTGACAATGCAAATATGTATATAATTGGAAAATGTGAATAAATATGAATGTCTGCATAATCTGAATATGTGCAAATAACAGCAGAGGAACACCAAAAGTTCTAAAATATATGTGCACTATAAATATTCAGTTTGAAATAATACTGCAGAGAACTTATGAAAAATAAAACAATGAATGTGGTCATACTGAACAGGATACATGAAAAACAAATACAATAAATGCACAAATTTATATTTTATGTACAGGATGTGTGAATACAGATTGGATTCATGTGTATCACTTTTTCCAGTTTTTCCCCATACACACCTACGTATATAGTGCAGACAATACATACAATCAGACAAACCAGAATACAAAGTGAAAGCAACTAATGCATAGTGTGTTTGACACTAGCACAGGAGTGTGTGTTATACTGATGTAGTGTTCTCCTTTCTTACCAGCAACTGAGTGCAAAATTTAGGGTGAGAGAGTCACTGCCTAATGATATCCGACTGTTTTCCTTATCTTATAGCCCAGACATTTTCATACAAACAGTTCAGTCATGCAGTGCAGACAGACACCAGGTTAAATCTCAACATCAGCCACAGTAGTGGCTATTTGATAGAGAAAATGCTATACTTACTTTTATGGTGAGTGTCAGTCTGCAGCCTTCAACAACGGTTACTAGGCGTCTGTGGTGGAGAGTTCAGGTGGAAGTATCATCAAGACCATTTTCAATTAAAATTCACATGCTCCATTTCACTCAGCTACAATGACTCTGACATACATTGTGTGTGCCTGCAATTTAGCATCTACTATTACTGACAACTTCAGTATCGTGTAGTTGATGATAACACCATCAATAACAAAAATAAGGTCAACTGTGACATTGTATTTTGAGTTGTGCTAGAATTACAAACACTAACACTCTTGCCATCAATTTTGTTTGAGGCCTTTTTATGTCTCAGCAACCAACTCTTGCAATATCTGGAGCACTCAAATGAATAAGACAGAAACATTGAATGTGTACTGTATCTTAGTGATTTATTATTTTGATATTGAATGTCAAAGTAATAGTCCAAAAATCAAGTAATAGTTCAGAGAGGTGACCCCACCCAATACTTTGTATACTGTACAGTCCCCTCTGGCAAGGCCAATTTCTTTGTTTTTGTAGTTCACTAAAGACATTTGGGTTTAAGAGATGAATATGAGACAAGAGTTTCAGCCTTTATTTGCTGGTATTTACATGTAGGTGTATTAAACAATTTAGGATAGAGTTTTTTATTAGACCACAGCATTTTTAGGTGAGCAAAAGTAAAGGAACAAAAAATCTTAAAGTACATAACATTAATATTTGGTAGCATAACCCTTGCTTGCAATAACTGCCTCAAGCCTGTGACCCATAAACATCACCAAACGGTTGCATTCTTCACTTGTGATGCTATTCCAGGCTTTTACCACAACTTCTTTCAGTTCTTGTTTGTTTCGGGGGGTTTCTGAAATGCATGCTCAATTGGGTTAAGGTCAGGTGATTGACTTGGCCAGTCTAAAACTTTCCACTTTTTGCCCCTGATGAAGTCCTTTGTTTTGTTTGTAGTGTGCTTTGGGTCATTGTAGTGTTGCGTGACAAACCTCCTCCCGATTAGGTTGGATGCATTTTTCTGTAAATTGGCAGACAAAATGTTTCTGTACACTTCAGAACTCATTCTGCTGCTACCATCATCAGTTACATCATCTGTAAATATTAATGAGCCTGTTCCAGAAGCAGCCATGAATGCCCAAGCCATGACATTACCTCCTCCATGTTTCACAGATGAGCTTGTATGCTTTGGGTTAAGACCACTTTCTTTCTTTCTCCACACTTTGGCCGTCCCATCATTTTGGTAGATACTAATCTTGTCTCATCAGTCCATAAGATTGTGTTCCAGAAGTTTTTCGGCTCATCTCTATACTTCTTTGCAAATTCCAATCTGGCCTTCTGATCCTTACTGCTGATAAGTGGTTTGCATCTTGTGATGTGGCCTCTATATTTATTCTTATGGAGTCTTCTTCGAACAGTGGATTTGGATACCTTCACCCCTGCACTCTGGAGGTTGTTGGTGATGTCACTTACTGATATTTTTGGTGTTTTCTTCACAGCTCTCACAATTTTCCTGTCATCAACTATTGTTGTTTTCCTTGGCCGACCTGTTCAATGCCTGTTGCTCAGTACACCAGTGGTTTCTTTCTTTTTCAGGACATTCCAAATTGTTGTGGTTGCTGTGTCTAATGCTTGTCCAACGGATCTTATCCATTTTCTTTAATTTCTTAGCTTAAAAATGGCGTCCTTTTCCTTTCATAGACAGCTCTCTGGTCTTCATGTTGGTTTACCCTCTTTAACAAGAAATGGACCTTTTGATGAATTGATGAATCAACTTAAAAGGCAACACCTGGACAACATGAAACACCTGTCAGTCACATGTTCCAATAGTTTTGCTCACTTGAAAAATGGATGGGTTCAAACAAAGGGTGGTATGCCCTGAGGTTTTTTTTTTTTTTTTTTTTTTTCCATCTAATGGGCTGCTTGAAGCTGGCCTGGCTCCCTTTTTTTTCAACAGTGGTGGTGTAACGACGTGACAGTGATCCAGCAGCACTGTTCTCCTGACCTGGAATCTTTCATTATTAACTGTAAGCCTTTTTATTCACCCCGTGAGTTCGCTTCATTCATTCTGGTTGGCATTTACATCCTGCCGCAGGACGCACAGCACATGCTCACCGACCAGATACTGCGTGTGGAGCAGACCAACCCAGACTCTTTAGTTCTTGTCCTTGGCGACTTTAACAAAGGTAACCTCACTCACGAACTCCCTAAATACAGACAGTTTATTAAATGCCCGACCAGAGAGGAGAATATTCTGGATCAGTGTTACACCACAGTCAGGGATGCTTATCACGCCGTCCCCCGCGCTGCACTCACCCACTCTGACCACGTCATGGTCCACTTGATTCCTGCGTACAGGCAGAAACTAAAGCTCTGCAAAGCCGTAGTGAGGACATCAAGGAAGTGGACCAGTGAGGCTGTGGAGGATCTCCAGGCGTGTTTCGACTCTACTGACTGGGATGTGTTCAGGACTGCCACCAACAGTCTGGATGAGTACACGGAGGCTGTGACGTCCTACATCAGCTTCTGTGAGGACTGCTGTGTTCCATCACGCACCAGGGTGAGTTACAACAATGACAAACCCTGGTTCACAGCCAAACTCAGACAGCTAAGGTTGGCAAAGGAAGAGGCCTTCAGGAGTGGGGACGAAGACAGATTCAGAGAGGCAAAGTGCAAGTTTAGAAAGACGGTGAAAGAGGCTAAATGACTGCACTCTGAGAAGCTCCAAAACCACTTCTCAGCTAACGACTCTGCATCTGTCTGGAAAGGGCTCAGGCAGATCACAAACTACAAGCCTAAAGCCCCCCACTCCATCAACGGTCGACGCCTAGCCAACGACCTGAACAAGTTCTACTGCTGCTTCGAAAGACAAAGGGACAATCCAGCAACCATCCCCCAAGACACCTCCCAACAGCTCCAGCTCCAGTCACCTCCACCAATTCCCACCTTAAAGGACCCCCCACCCCCCCACCCACCTCAGTGATGACTCTTTCCATTCATGAGAGGGACGTCAATAAACTCTTCGGGAGACAGTACCCCCGGAAAGCAGCTGGACCAGATTCTGTCTCCCCATCCACCTTGAAGCACTGCGCCGATCAGCTGTCTCCAGTGTTCACAGACATTTTTAACACCTCACTGGAGACATGTCACGTGCCAGCTTGCTTCAAGTCTTCAACCATCATCCCAGTTCCCAAGAAGCCAAGGACCACAGGACTTAATGACTTCAGACCCGTTGCCCTGACCTCTGTGGTCATGAAGTCCTTTGAGCGCCTTGTGCTCTCTCACCTCAAAGACATCACCGACCCTCTCCTGGACCCCCTGCAGTTTGCTTACAGAGCCAACAGGTCTGTAGACGATACAGTCAACTTGGCCCTCCACTTCATCCTCCGGCACCTGGACTCCGCAGGAACCTACGCCAGGATCCTGTTTGTGGATTTCAGTTCTGCCTTTAACACCATCATCCCAACTCTGCTTCAGGATAAGCTCTCACAGCTGAGCGTGCCTGACTCCACCTGCAGGTGGATTACGGACTTCCTGTCTGACAGGAAGCAGTGCGTGAAGCTGGGGAAACACATCTCTGACGCAAAGACCATCAGCACCGGATCCCCTCAGGGCTGCGTTCTTTCTCCTCTGCTCTTCTCCTTGTACACGAACAGTTGCACCTCCAGTCACCAGTCTGTCAAGGGCAGACTGCAGCGTGTCATTAGGTCTGCAGAGAAGATGATCAGCTGCAATCTCCCATCTCTCCAGGACCTGTACACCTCCAGGACCCTGAGGCGTGAAGGTAAGATTGTGGCTGATCCCTCCCACCCCGGACACAAACTCTTCGAGACACTCCCCTCTGGCAGGAGGCTGCGGTCCATCAGGACCAAAACCTCACGCCACAAGAACAGTTTTTTCCCGTCTGCTGTCAGCCTTATTAACAAGGCCCAGAACCCTCTCTGACACTCTTTACACTCCACCTCTGCCTCTACTTTTCACATTGACACTACCATAACTCTATGCGTTACATTAACGCTCAGCTTGGACTTTCTGAAAACTGTGCTTCTGTAAAAAAACAAACAAACAATCAAAAAAGACTTATGCATATATATTTATATTGTTATATCTTTTACTTATTGTTATATTTTCTACTATTGTTAGATTTTTTACTTACTGTCATTTTTTTGACTTACTGCTTTATTTTTACTTTTTTAATAGCTTCTTTTAATAGATGTGTCATGCACCAACCCCACCAAAACAAATTCCTTGTGCGTGTAAAATCGTACCTGGCAATAAAGCTTTCTGATTCTGATTCTGGTTCGAATGGTTTTGATTCCATCCGAACCCACATGGATTCCTGTCTCTCCATTGACCATGTAACCAGGTTCCTTAATTGGGCTGCCCAGAAATAATATTGGAGGTTGGGTAGACCACAGCCTCCCATAGCTTCGGGCTTCATGAGGGTTATTAGGCTGATCTGAGGTTTTTTATTATTCCAAATGAATCTTGAGAGACAGTTATTAATTGGTTTAAAAACTCTGCAGATAAATGACATGGAAGCATCTGGAAAAGAAAAATGAATCTTGGAGGAACATTCATTTTAATTACATTTATTCTAGAATGACAATGGCAGAGAAGACCACTTAACAGCTCTGATTTAACCTTGAGTGTAAGGGGCGTATAATTTTTCTTCAATAATTTATCCAAATCTGGGGTAATAATTATACCCAAATACTTGAAGCCTTCTGGTGTACAATTAAAACCACAGGATGAAAACATTTTTTCAGTTGGTGTCATGTTTAAGAAAACAGCATTAGACTTATTAGAATTTAGAATTTATTTTGTATCCAGAATAGCTTCCAAATTCTTTAATTATATTTAGCAGGTGAGGTATAGTATTCTCAGGATCGATGATATATAAAAGAATGCCATCTGCATATAGCGAAATTTTATGTTGGTTGGTATCAAGCTTTAAATCTTGGATATTGATGCAGTTTTCTTACACATGTTGCCAGTGGTTCAGTCACCATAGCAAAAAGTAAAGGTGACAAGGGGCACCCCTGCCAAGTCCCTCTAGTTAAAGAAAAAAAGTCTGAGAGATGGCCATTCGTTATGATTGCGGCTGTAGGGCTATTATAAATGGATTTAATCCAATCAATAAAGTTACCACCCATTTTAAATTTACCCAGAACAGAAAAAAGAAAGCTCCACTCAACCCTGTTATAAGCCTTCTCTGCGTCTAGAGATAACAAAAGAGAAGGCTTCTGCTGGTTGTTGATGCAATCTATTACATTCAGGTTTCTCCGTATGTTGTCAGCTGCATATCTCCCCTGACTGGTCTGGGTTGATCAATTTAGGTAGGATTGACTCCAGCCTCCTTGCTAAAAGTTTGGTGACAATCTTATAGTCATGGTCCAGGAGACTTATAGGCCTGTATGATGAGGACTGTAGGGGGTCTTTACCATCTTTAAGTAGAACACTAATGTGAGCTAGGTTCATTGTTTGAGGGAATATTTTTTTTCTGACAAAAGTTATTCACCATTGCCATAAAGATAGGGTGGATCTCAGGCCAGAATTCTTTATAGAATTCAACTGAAAAACCGTCTGGTCCTGGGCTTTTATTTAATGGCATTGCATTAATTGTGCCCAATATTTCTGCTTCTGTAAATGGTGAATTTAAGAAATGTTGGTCCTGAGCAGAGACTTCAGGTAATTTGGTTTTACTGTGGTAATCCTCCAATTCTTCCTGTGAGTATCCCCTTTGTGATTTGTAAAGATTATTATAGAAGTCGAAAAAAGTTTGGTTAATCTCTTTTGGGCGGTAGGTTATTTTATTATCCCTTTTTCGTGATTTTTAAATGAGACGTATGAGATAAGATGTCCTCTTAATGTGGCTATTGCTGCTTCCCAAATAATATTGGGCTGTAAGGAGGGATCATTATTTTCTTTAATATAGTTTGTTATCCACACACGTATGTTTGATTTAAATTTGTTATCTTTAAGAAGAGAAGAATTAAATCTCCATCGCTTAGGGATAAACCTTTTCTGATCGCATTGGATCGTTAGATGAATTCTGGAATGGTCGGAGGGTTTAATTGGATTTATTCTACACTCAGATATCATATGCATTTAATTACAGGGAACAAAAAAGTAATCTAATCGAGAATAAGAGTTATAAGAGTTATGGACATTTGAAAAAAAAAGTATAATCTCTAACACCTGGGTTTAATTCCCACCAGACATCAGTTAGACCACAAGCTACACTCAGTTCGAGAAGAACCTTAGCAGATTTAGGGTTGGAGGCCTTAGCTGGATTGGATTTATCTCTTGAACACAAAGTTACCTTGAGGTCTCCCCCAAGACACCCAGCCCTTTACAATTTTCGTTAAACAATAGTACCATGTCTGACATGAAGGACGGCTCATCTGAATTCGGTAGCATAAGCATTTAAAAAAGTCATTGCGGTGCCATTAATGGTACCTGAAATCATAACAAACCTGCCATTTGGGTCTGTAATTAATTTACCTAAAATAAAGTGTACATCTCGATTCAATAAAATACATGTTCCTCTACTGTGAGATTTGTATGATAAAAAATAAACTTGACCTACCCAATCTGTTTTTAGTTTAGTATGTTCATTGTTGAATAGATAGGTTTCCTGTAAGAAGACGACATCTGCTTTATTGTCGTTCAGGACCGACAGTATTTTCATCCTTTTAGAGAGATTTCCTAGACCTTTCACATTCTAAATAATGATATTAAAGTCATTCATATTAATTACTGTTCGACATGAGTATCGCTGTCAGTACATACCTGCTGAGAACAAATAACTTGTGTTGCTTTATTTTTTATTAGTTGCTGCTCCAAAAAAACAAACAAAAGATACATTGTAAATATGACATTTACAGGAAATTCCCTAACCCACCCAAGTTGTGAGAACCACAACAAAAGTTTTCTATTATGCCAAAGGAAGTGAAGATCACATGGAAACATAACCATGAAAAGTAGACTAAACAAAAAGGAAAATATAGACATAAGTCTTCCTCTGCTCTGGCAACTTGGAGCACCCTTCCTCAGTGCTATCCAGTAAGCAGGGGACCAAGAGTAGTGTAGTGTAGTGTGTTGCCAATGGACATTGAGATGGGGGGGGGAGTAAAATAAATTCATTTCGTAGTTTAAAATTAAAAAGAGCACCACGGTCAAAAAGAGAAAAAGAAGATAGTCTTATGTCTTTGCCCCCCCCCCCCCCCCCCATATCTACACACTTGTTTTCATAGTTTGGTCCATTTTTTTTTGTTTTAAGTAATGAATCATGATCGATCTCGTAAATGGAAAACAAAAAAGGGAATTGAATATAAAATAGGGAGTAGGGAATTCTCCCCAGACCAGTCTCTCTCATAGAAACCCCCCGCGATTAGAACCATCCGCTATGACATCATGCTTTGTTTCCGGAAATAACCCGGTACAGGCATTGGCATCAAAGTTTTTTTTCAGTATCACAACTAAAAAATTGGGGGTTCACCACTGATCATGGTCCAAAGAAAAATTATCGATTGTCTATTACATCAGTTGTTGATTGGGGAAAAGAATTTGTCTTACCTCCACTCGATTAGTGAACTTTTAAAGACCAGACTCCACACAGTCTGTTTTAGTGTGTCGTCTTTTCAGCTTGTCGATAAGAGCCTTAGCTTCAGTAGGGTTATCAAAGAGTTCAATAATACCTTTATGGAGAATCCGGAGCCAGTGAGGGTATGCAAAGCCTCTGAACATACCCTTCTCACGGAAATATTCGATCACTCCAGCGAATTCCTTGTGTTTGCGGTGGACCTCTGCTGACAGATCCTGGTGAAAGGTAAGTTTAGCCTCACCCTCGCATATTGGAGCTGTCTTTTTCGCTGCTTTGAGTATCAAATCCCTGTCTCTGAACCGCAGGAAGCAGATCAGAATTGGTCTCGGTGGTTTACCTGGTTTTGGATGAGGTTGTAGTCGGTGGTGTGTGCGTTCAATCTCAAGTGGTTGATCCATAGACAAATTCAGCCATTTCGGTTCTTCTGTTGGATATACTTGAGTAGGTCTTCGGATTGTTCAGGAAGTCACAACAAAACCAGATTTTTCCTCCTTCCTGTGTTTTCCAAGTCGTCCGTCTTAGCTTTGAGGGTTTTAATTAGCGTTTGGGCTTGGTGCAAGTCCCTTTTGGTAGTATGCAGAGTGTCCTCTTTGTTCAGCTGCCTCCAAGTGCTGATCTTGTTTACTGAGTACCTCATTTGTCTTAGACAGTGCGCCCTTCATTGTTGTCACTTCCATAATAACATCTTCAAGACGACTTTCAACACCATCCGGGCAGCTAAGTATATCACGGTGCTGGGTTTTTAGGTCAGCCATAATATCAGCCAGGTCATACTCACCCTCACCGTCTTGGTCTTCATCTTCTTTGTTCTTTGATTTAGCTCTCCTTAAGTCCCTTTTGTTTTTCCCTTTGTCCGGCATGATCCTTGTATGTTTAAAGTAACAGGGTCGCAAGAGAGAGCTCTATAAACTGCTGGGTGAAAGTATAAAACTTCAATTAAGCACTGGGGAAATATGGGGCTCTGAGCTCAATCTTCCTTCCTTGTCCCTCCCAAAGGTCTGGCTCCCTGTGTCAGCCCTGAGTTGTTTAACGCATCTTGATGTAAATTCCAGAGAATAAAAGCTGAAATTCTGAACTCTTGTCTCGTACTCATCTTTTGATCTTAAATCCAAATGTCTTTAGTGAACAACAAAAACAAAGAAATTTTTACTAAAAAATCCATTGTCAGTCTACAGAGGCAGGTATCTGCCAGGAGGTTGCACTATATATTATCTCAGTTCTAGGTTTTGTGGTTGTTAAATAGTGTGAATGACAACTTATCAAATGTTAGCCCCCAAAGTGGGGCCCTGTATGCCAGTGTTTCCCAACCACTGTGCCGCGGCACATAAGCGTGCCGTGAGAAATCATCAGGTGTGCCGTAGAAGATTATCCAGTTTCACCTGGCTTAGAGCACCAATCAGGTGAAATCTTTCTTCAATTCCTGAAAGAATATTAGCTTTGTGTTCAACTAAGCAGGCCCAAGTTTCACACTGAGTAAGTAAATTGAGTAAACTGAGGCTAGATTTTCATTATATTTCAATAAATATACTCGCCAATGTACACTCCTTGGACAACAAACTGGACTATATACACCTTCTGAGATCGACCCAGCAGACCGTGAGAGAATACTGTGTTTTCATTTTTTACAGAGACATGGTTCAATAACCTCATACCGGACTCCGCCATCCAGCTGGACCGGCTAACATGCTACCGAGCAGACAGAGCCCTCACTGAAGGAGGTTAGACCCGTGGCGGCGGGGTCTGTGTTTATATCAGGGATGCTTGGTGTCAAGACGCTGTGGTGATTTGTTGACACTGTTCACCCCTCGTGGAGTTTATGATCATCAAGTGCTGGCCTCTGTTAATGTCCTGTACATATAGCAGCATTGACAATAAAGACTCATTCAGGTCATTCAGCAACAGACTGATCCATCCCACTGCACCACAGAGTGACATAATATATTTTGTTTTAATATTAGAAATACGTATCTACATTATATTATTATATTACCTTTATTAATATATTAGCTTTCTTGTTTTTCATCTTTATTCAGGGGCTTTTTGTAACAAAAGAATTTCCATTTCCATTTGATAACCATTGCTCAAACTACTACAATAGCTTCTGTCCTGCAGGCTAACAGATACCAGATGTCACTGATAGCTCGACCAGAAGGGGGTTGGACTTATGTAAATGAAATGCAATGCAATGAGCAGCACTGTTACCTTGCTCCCCTGGTAGGTGAGAATCTTACAGGCTAGATTTCTCACTAAACTAGTTTGAGAAGTGTCTACATTCAAATGGCCACATCTTCAAATATTTTCAGATTTCCATGTGTTGGACATCGGTGGAAAGCTTAGAAACTACACTTTCAGAATCTATAAATAACTCAAAATGCCCCCCGGGAGACTTGTTGCTGGTTTTCTCGTGACTGGTCGCATCTTTGTTTGGTGGTGTGCCTTGTGATTTTCCTAATGTAGTTAGAAGTTAGAAGTTAAAAAGTTTAAGAGAATTATATATAGTGGAAAATAAAATATACTATGCCATACTAAATATACAGCTTGGCATATGTAAACCTCAAGCTATGGGTAGAGAGTCTGGGGGCTATCAGAAAGCCTACTTGCCATCCGTCTCTCACTACAAGCAATTCCAGCATGAGAGAGAGTCCAACCCCTTTCAAGGACTTGGGTTCCAGAGCCGCCAGTATGAATGTCTCAGTCTCCTCCACCATAAGTTGGCAGCTCAGGGAGCATTTATCGTGATTATTTGTAATTTATTGATTGCATGTGTGGCAACGTAGTGGGGGGTGTTTGTGTTATATTATCAGAGTTAACAAAATGACACCAATTGTAAGCCAGACAACGCCACCTAGGGACTTTCACCCAAGGAGTTTTACCCAATGCTAAGCAATAAGGCACACACAGGTTCAAACACTACAGGCAGAGACGTGGTTCCAAAGTAAATCAAGATTTATTTATTAATTATTTAAACAAGAAAAAATATTACTAAACTGGAAGTGTCTGTGGAGGGAAAGCAAAGGAATTAGTAACTGGCAATAAAAGTCCAAGCTATGGGAAAGTGTAAGGAAATGTCTTACAATTTATTCCTTTAACAATAGCTTTGATCAACACACTTCCAGTACAAATTATTAAAATTATCAAAAAGGGGGAGGGGGAGTGAGTGGAAGCTAGCAAGGGGGAGGCAAACTACCATAGGATGTGTCCCATGAGTGCACTTACCCACCACTCGTGAACTCACAGCAACCACACGGCAAACAGGTGCAGAAAATTGTGTCCCAGTGCCCTTATCACTACAACAAAACAAAGGTGCAGGGAACCACCCAGAGTGCCTAGCCTCCACCGCTAGCCAGCAACCACTACACTGTAAAGAAAGAAAATGTTAAACAAAGAAAACAGGTAAAACTGTATTAAACCGGTTGGTTCAGCTAAAAAGAGTATTTTTTTAATAACAGGTTCAATAAAATGCAAGGATTAAAAGTTGACTAACTCAAAGTAACCTAGAAATAAACAAAACAATAGACAAAACTAAACTAAGACAAAACAGAGGCAACTAAATACAAAACAGCGTCAACTAAAGACAAAACTAAACCAAAATAAAACAGAGTTAACTAAAGACAAAACTAAACCAAAACAAAACAGAGTTAACTAAAGACAAAACAGAGTCAACTAAAGACAAAACTAAACCAAAACAAAACAGCAGCCGATTGTGTCTGCAACACAAGGAAAAGGAGTCATCACATAGTTCGATTGCTATAACCAACATTTTCTGGCTAACCTGTGATAACTCATACCTTGGCAGGTACAACAATTGCCCTGATGTCCTTCAACCAGTTCTGCACAATTCACCACTACAAAAAGGGCAAATACAATGTTAATACATTTTTGTGGTATGGGGAAGTGAAACAGAGTTGTTTGGGAAAGTTAACAAACCTCAAATCAATGTTCATGGACACCAAGACGACCAAGCCATCAATGCAGGACAAGCAGGGAACCAATTGACAGACACAATGTAGCTCTGTTAAAATAAAGGCCACTACAAGTTAAAAACAGGCTAAAACGACTAAAATGACCTCCAAGCCACATTACCTACCTCAGAGACATGACCATGTGGCAGCCACCAGGCACAGACCAAGGGAGAGAGGCAGCCTTCATGCCACAGGTGTGTTAAATAGCCTTGCCCAATTAGGGGGGTTAGGAAAGGGGAGGAGTTGACCTACTTTTGGAGAGGCTGCAGTCTGCAGCCTCTGGCCTGAGATTCTCTCTGCTACACATGCATGTTTTAATAGTTAAGTTATTGCATGTTTATGTTTTCACCTCTGCCCTTGAATGTGACTTGATGTAAACAGTGTTGTACCTGAACGCGTTCATTGAACGATAGTTCATGAACTCGTTCATATTTTGGGCAAACGTGAACTGAACGTACTGTTTTACTGCCTGATGAACGTTACTGTGAAGTCGTTCATTCTGGTGTCTGAATGGCACGCTCTCTCAGTTTAACTTCGTTCAGTAGGGTGCCAGATTTCTATAAAGCCTTCCAGATGAAAACCCGGCTAAAACACACCGTAAACAGGCCTTAATATGTAGCGGAAAAAACACCCAATCTGGCAACACCAGCCACCAGTGTTGCACCGCTGCATGTGTCATCAAAACAAAAGCAGCATGGAGGCGACAGCAGCATGTAGGCAACAAAGCAGCAAGGAGGCATTGTATGATCATTTAAATGAGTCTTATGGCAATGTCGGTGAGGATGGGAAAAATCTTACATTTCTGTGCAAACTTTGCCCACCGGCTTTCAAAAAGAAAATCCATACTTCAGTCACATGGGGTGAAAGCTGCAGCTGCCACTAGTGTGGACTGAATGGACAACAACAAAGGGTTAAAGCAACAATGGGGTTCAAATGGTGTCCCCTCAATGCTAATGTAAACCCTGGTTGGATAAGGATTCAAAATTGGATATGAAGATGAAATCTGATGCATAGTTACATTGTTAAAACTGATAAAATAATTGCTGTCTGTGGTTCTATATGGGCTGAGGCAATAATTTTGAAAAATAATAGTTCGCAGCAACATATGGAAAAAAAGAACTATGAACTAGTTCATTTTTGGAACGGTGAACTTAGTTCAAAATTTTGAAATATGAACTATGAACTGAACTAGTTCATTTTAAAATTTGCGAACTTTGAACTAGTTCATGTACAAAGTGAACTTTCCCAACACTGGATGTAAGATTAGCTGCACCCGTGGAGTTGTTAATTGTTGGTACAGTTAACCAATCATAACCATCATTTCACACACACCCTTTACAGTACCACTCAGTGACGTGAGAAGGTGAGGACACTCTGGATAGTGACTTAGAGAACTGGGTGCAAACTTTCATGGAGAGTCATCTTTTGGAGCAATCTAAGGAAGGAATCTGATGAGCTCACTTGATGACATGAATTTGTCTCCCATATCAGGTAATTGGAGATTGTGGCCAGGGGCATAGCCATCATTTTAGAAGTGGGGGGGACAAATTGTTCGGAGGTCTATTGAGTGATTTATCATCCTCTCGCATTCAATTGCGCCTCTCCTTAGCAGCTAAAGAACCACATAACCACAAACAGCACAGCACCAGGAAACCGACTTTAGTTCTTAAAAATGATATACTATCAAAGTCAAAATCTAAAATCTAAAGCTGCCAAACTCTGGTTGAGTTGACATAGAGTGACCCTGGGGCATCTACAGGGTGACTAGCCAGATAATTAAGTGCCAAATGAAAACACTGAACACCAAAAGTTCTGTAAAACACCAGTGACAAGGTAACAGGGTAATAAGCCACATAAATTAATTTAATGGCAGGAAGTGACAAGTGAAAGTGACACAACAATAACCATATCAACATTAAGATGTAGCTATTTTATCATTTATTATATCAACTATGACAGATGTGCAAAATTAATTAAGAAAAATGGTATGACCTATGCCTGCTGCCTTGGCAAGGCAAGGCAAGGCAAATTTACTTGTATAGCACAATTCATACACCAGGCAATTCAAAGTGCTTTACAGAAGCATAAAAATACATTAAAATCATACATTTCAAAGAAAGAGAGAAAGAAAGAAAGAGATTAGAAGAGAATAGAAAAATAAAAATAAAATGCAATTAAAGGAAAATTAAAAACAGAAGCCAGTAAAAGACAATAATTTAGCATTTAGAATGATTAAAGTCATTGAGCAAATATATTCACTTTAAGGAAAAGCTGTAGCAAATAATAATGTTTTCAACCCTGATTTAAATGAGCTGACAGTTGGTGCAGACCTCAGGTGTACAGGGAGAATGTTCCACAGGTGAGGAGCATAATAACTGAAACCTGCTTCACTTTGTTTGGTTCTCATTCTGGGAAAACACAATAGACCTGTCCCTGATGACCTGAGAGGTCTGGATACTATATATGGAGTTAATAAATCTAGAATATATTTTGGTCCTAGACCATTTAATGCTTTGTAGACCAACAGTAAGATTTTAAAGTCTATTCTTTGACTCACAGGAAACCAATGTAGTGATCTGAGGACTGGTGTGATATGGTCCATTTTTCTGGTGTTTGTAAGGACTCATGCAGCAGCATTTTGAATCAGCTGTAGTTGCCTAATTGATTTTTTGTTTAGGCCAGTAAAGACTCCATTGCAGCCCAACCTACTGAAAATAAATGCATGAACAAGTTTTTCCATGTCTTCTTTGGACAGACATCCCTTAATTCTGATTATATTTTTCAGGTGGTAGTAGGCTGATTTGGTAATGAGCGTTAAATGGTTGTTAAAATTCAGGTCAGAATCAATAATTACACCAAGATTTCTGGCTTTATCTGTTGTTGTCAGTGACATGGAGTTAAGGTGAGCACTGATCTTTGACCTTTCATTTTTGGGGCCAAATACAATCACTTCTGTCTTATACAGTAGTCAAATAATACACTGCTCTTTCTATTGTATAAAGATTAAAACATATTTGCAAAACAATAGCGAACACATGTTCTGTGCAGAAATTAAGGAGTGGGTTTATAACTAGCTAGCTTAGCTAACTAAATTGACATCTATTTGTCTATCTTTTAGCCAAAGCCCTAGGCAATAATATACAATATAGAATGTCTTTGTTTTAGCTAAACATTATCTACATGTAACAGCATTACTCAACTTACATGGTTCGTTTGGAAAAAACTGTCTAAAGGTTTTTGCCTCTTGGTTGGTTTGCTGAACATGTTTGAATGAAGCACAACCTCTGTCTCTGATGACACACGGCAGTGGTGTTTGTTTGCCACCTTTTAGCTCCATCTACTCATGATGTGTGTAAAGGCAGCTCGGAAAAACACATTGCAACATGTTAAAAATGAATTAAGTGGTTGTAATGGCTGTAAAAAATGCGGGGGATGGAGGGCACAGATACGGGAAGTGCGGGGGACATGTCCCCCGTGTACCCCGTGTCCACTACACCCATGATTGTGGCATCCAGAAACTTAACAGACTTAACAGACCCCACCTTTGTATTTTTGATGAGTAGCAGGGGATGTGAAAGTGAGTGTTTCCAGAAGTCCATGACCATCTCCACCTCTGATGTTGAACTCCAAGTTATTATCTGTACAGTAACTGGAAACTAGACAATTTCCCCTGGGGAAATTTTGAAAGGGCCACAGGGACTACTGCCGGAGTGTGTACATTATGATGAGATGATTGATGATTATCAATTAATGCTAAGTTAACATTAGCATGTCAAATAACACATTAAAAAGATTGTTATGATTGTTATGATTTGTTGCACTTGTTTTGGTGTATCCTGGATGCTGTGTGTCATCCTGGGCACAAGGCGGTGTGTGTGTGTGTGTGTGTGTGTGTGTGTGTGTGTGTGTGTGTGTGTGTGTGCGCGCACTGCTGTGTCTGCCCTTGTTACAGGTTGTAGGTCGGGAGGCGTGATTGGCCAGCACTACTACTTAAGGGGGACGACGGCGGATCATCTCCCTCTCCTGCTTCTCCTTCCGCTTCCAAGAGAGGGCTGTGTCAGAGTGGGTTGCTGCCGCTGTGGTCGGTGGCTGAGATTGTTTATTTTATTTTGGACAGGTAAGACTCAAGAGAATGGAACCTTTTGTTTGTTATTTTGGCCATGCCCTCCCCGAAGCCATTGCTACCTGGTTAAATAAATAAAAACCTTGCTAGACTGCAGTGAAAGTGTGAACAGCCTTTCTTGGGAGCTGGGAGGAAGAGGGGAGCCCTTTTGTGTTGTGTCCTGGTTCCCCTAGTCTGGGGCATAACATAAATTGGGGGCTCATCCGGGATGTCCGATCTCTTTATCTATCGGGTGAGTTTTTTGGTAGGTATTTTTGTAACTTCTGTATCCCATATGTCTGGTTGACAGTCTTTGTTCTTTTGTAACATTATGGAGTTTAAAATGGAAGAGTTTAAGGCTAATCCCACTTTAGCCCAGTTAGATGCCTGTCGGGTGGTCGATTTGATTTTAATAGCTGCGTGGCTGGGTGTTGATGTGCCGCCGGCTGCAAGGAAGCCGGACTTGAGGGAGCTAATTGTTAAAGCTCTGCAGCAGAAGGGTTTGGTTGGGGCTACCGGGGTTGGGGAGCGCGAGGAGTTGCCGCCGGATGCTCGTCCGAAGGAGTTTTTACCAACCACCATTTTACCATCAGCGGCTCCCTACCATACAACCGTTCCCACTGATCCGCCTACTGTGACTGGGATGACTGTGGAAGAGCTTCGGCTGACTTTCCGCATAAATGAAATGGAGGTGAGGAACCGGGAGTTGGAGGTAGAGTCCATGCATCTTCAGGTTAAGATCCTAGTCAGCCTAGGATGCCTCCCCAGTCCCCTAGTCTGCCAGAGTGTCCACATTCTCCCCGTGATAGTTTCGACGTCAGCCGGCACATCACACTCGTGCCACCCTTTAGAGAAGCTGACGTAGAATCGTACTTCAACGTCTTCGAGAAAATTGCGGCCACCCTGAATTGGCCAAAAGATGTGTGGTCTCTGTTATTGCAGTGTAAACTGACAGGGAAGGCTCAGGAAGTGTGCGCTGCTCTGTCGGTGGAACAGAGCCTAAATTATGACGTGGTAAAAGCTACTGTTCTACGGGCGAACGAGTTACTGCCTGAAGCATATAGACAGAAGTTCAGAAAGTGTGAAAGAAATGTCAACCAAACATATGTGGAGTTTGCGCATGAAAAAGGAGTACTTTTGGATAAGTGGTGCCAAGCCAGCAAAGTGACCGAATTCGCGCAGCTGCGAGAGCTCGTGCTCCTGGAGGACTTCAAAAAGTGTCTTCCGGAGTGTATTGTTATTTATCTAAATGAACAAAAAGTTGTGTCGCTTGCTGAGGCTGCAGTGCTGGCTGACGAGTTTGCGTTAACTCATAAGAGTGTTTTTGTGTCGCCTGTGCGTCGAGAGACTCCCGGACTTGAAAATAAGAAGCCTCGTTCACCAAAAACCTCCCGGCGTAACACATCTAATGCGGGCGAAAATCGTGCTTGTTTTTATTGTCGTGAACCTGGCCACCTCATTTCGGCCTGTCCAGCCTTGAAAAAGAAAGATCAAACTAAAAATAAAGAACCGTCTGCTGTCATGCTGATTCAGCGTGGGTCCGCTCAAGAAGAGCATGTCACTCAGCTGACAACGACTAGAGACATTGACGAGGACTTTAAACCATTTATTTCTTATGGGTGTTTGTCTGTGCCTGGAAATGAGGCGGACAGTGTTCCGATAACCATTCTGCGCGATACATGTGCCAAATACACTATAGCTCATTGTGGGATTCTGCCGTTCTCCGATCAAACCTACTGCGGAACAGACTTCCTGGTGTGGGGGATTGGTTTGAGCGTTTTATGCGTGCCAGTCCACTCCGTCAACATCTCTTCTGCTTTAGTGACTGGCCCGGTACGTGTTGGGGTACACACTGAGCTGCCCATATTGGGCGTGGATCTTATCTTAGGGAACGATCTGGCTGGAAAAAAAGTGTTTCCCATGGTTCCCGAGGTTACCAAAACTCCGACCGCGGATGTAAACGTTTATTCTCCACCCGATTCGTCACCTGTTTTTCCCGCATGCGTCGTCACACGTGCCCGTGCTCGGAAGATGGGTGAGTTAATAGACCTGTCTGATTCTTTTTTGTGCGTGCCAGACAACTCTGGCAGCCCTGCTTCAGAAACAAAAGGCGTTAATGTTTCTGTGACCTTGCCTGATGAGAAGAGCCTGTGTCTGTCTGTAAACAAAGAACAGCTTGTAGCAGCCCAACAATCTGATGGTTCTCTAGCCAAATGTGTCTCTGCTCAGAGTGGCGAAGGTGCGTCACAACCTGTGTCTTACCTGTATGAAGATGGTGTTTTGCTGCGTAAGTGGGTCCCGGTGGCTGGGATGGCGTGTGACGTGGTGCGCCAAGTAGTTGTCCCCACTGAGTTTCGTTCTCAGGTCCTGAGCTTGGCCCATGATCACGCTCTGTCCGGTCACTTAGGTATCAGAAAGACTTATAACAGAGTACTCCGCTACTTTTTCTGGCCTGGATTAAAAAAACATGTTGCCAACTTCTGCCGTTCCTGCCATGTTTGCCAGATGACGGGGAAACCAAACCAGGTACTTCCACCTGCTCCTTTACAGCCAATCCCAGTAATCGGTGAGCCATTTGAGCATGTCATAGTTGACTGTGTCGGTCCCCTGCCAAAAACAAAATCTGGTAACCAATACATACTGACTATGATGTGCGCTGCTACACACTTCGCAGAGGCCATTCTGTTACGCACGCTGCGTGCCAAAGGAGTGGTGAAAGCTCTGGTCAAGTTTTTCTCCACTTTCGGACCGCCCAAGCGCATTCAATCTGATTAGGGATCCAATTTCATGTCCACTGTGTTTTCCCAGGTTATGCAGCAGTTGTCCGTGAAGCCTCGAGTCTCCAGTGCATATCATCCAGAGAGCCAGGGCGCACTGGAGAGGTTTCACCAGACGTTAAAGTCAATGTTAAAAAAATATTGTGTCGAGTCAAATAAGGAGTGGGATGAGGGGTTGCCACTGCTCCTATTTGCATATCGGGAGGTTGCACAGGAATCTCTTGGATTCAGTCCGGCTGAGCTGGTCTTCGGTCATACGGTGCGGGGTCCGTTGCGTTTGCTGCGAGAGGGGTGGCTCGCAGATAAACCAGGTCCTGCGCACAACATCTTGGATTATGTGAGCTCGTTCAGGGAGAGGTTACATTCGGCGGTTGAGTTGGCCCGTAGTGCCCTCTCCAGCGTGCAGACCAGAATGAAACAACAGTTCGATAAAAAAGCTCTCCGACGCTCTTTTCAGCCAGGTGAGCGGGTCCTGGCGTTGTTGCCTTTACTGGGTTCTGGCCTGCAGGCTAAATTTAGTGGTCCCTACGAGGTGGAGAAAAAGCTAAGTGACACTGACTATGTGATCAAGATGGCAGATAGGAAAAAGAAGTCTTGCGTGTGTCACATTAACATGTTGAAGCCGTACCTTGTTCGCCACGCTTCCACGGTGGTTGAGTCTCCTGTGTCTCCTGTAGTGTGTGTCCTTCCTGTCTCGACTGCGTATTGTCCCAAGGAGGATGGTTTGCGTGAACAGTCAGGAGCGGTGCCAACAGCGCAGCTGGAGAACTCGAAGATTCTGCCGGGGTTGGAGAATCATTTGTCTCACCTGTGTGAACCGGCTCGAAGTGACGTATGTTGTTTGATCCGTGAACACGTACAGCTGTTTGGTGATAAGCCCACCCAGACCACTGTCTTACAGCATGATGTTGACGTCGGGGGCCACCAACCAATTAAACAACATGCATATCGCATTAATCCCACCAAGCGAGCTGTAATGTCCCAGGAGGTAGACTATCTCCTTCAGAATGGTTTTGCTGTGCCGAGTTCTAGCCCATGGAGCTCTCCCTCTCTTCTGGTGCTGAAAGCTGACCAAACTCCTCGGTTTTGTAATGACTACCGCAAAGTGAATGCCATCACTAAGTCAGACTCGTTTCCGCTACCCAGAATGGATGATTGTGTGGATCGTGTTGGTTCTGCTAAGTATGTGACTAAGCTGGATCTCTTAAAAGGGTACTGGCAGGTGCCTCTTACACCTCGTGCATCTGAAATATCCGCCTTTGTCACACCAGATCACTTCCTCCAATATACCGTTATGCCCTTTGGTCTTAAAAACGCTCCCACCACTTTCCAAAGACTGGTAAACACGGTGCTCTCTGGTGTTAAGAGTTGCGAAGCGTACTTAGACGACATTGTGGTGTATTCATCCACCTGGGCCGAGCATCTGTGCACTTTACGTGAAGTTCTTGGTCGCTTGAGGGAGGCTTCACTCACGGTAAATCTGGCAAAATGTGAGTTTGGTAAGGCTGTTGTCACATATCTGGGGAAACACGTGGGACAGGGACAGGTGCGCCCCCTGTCGGCTAAGGTGCAGGCCATTCTTGACTTTCCTGTGCCAGAGACTCGGTGGCAGCTCCGCCGTTTTCTGGGGATGTGTGGCTACTACAGGGGTTTCTGTAAAAACTTTGCAAGTGTAGTTGCACTGCTTACTACAATGACGAGTCCATCCCATCGCTTTGCGTGGACTAATGCGTGTCAGGAGTCTTTCAATGCGGCAAAGGCGTTGCTCTGTAGCGCCCCAGTGTTAGCTGCACCTGACTTTAGTCGGCCCTTTAAGGTTGAGGTTGACGCCAGCGCCCTTGGTGCTGGTGCCGTACTGGTGCAGGAGGACGAGAACGGTATTGATCACCCGGTGTGTTTCTTTTCTAAAAAGTTCGATAAACACCAGGTGCATTACAGCACCATCGAAAAAGAAGCCCTGGCATTGCTGTGGGCCATGCAACATTTCGAGGTTTATGTTGGGTCAAGTTCCATTCCGGTCCAGGTGTTCTCGGACCACAATCCCTTCGTGTTTTTGTCACGCATGCGCAACCACAAAAGCTGCCTCATGCGGTGGTCGTTGTTGCTGCAGGACTTTAATATGGAGGTGCATTACATAAAAGGAGCGGATAACATTGTGGCCGATGCTTTATCACGAATTGGTATTTAGGTTTGGTGGTGTGACTGGGATCAAACATTTCTGAAGGGGGAGAAATGTTTGATCTTAGGTGGGGGGTGTTATGATTGTTATGATTTGTTGCACTTGTTTTGGTGTATCCTGGATGCTGTGCTATTAGCACAACAGCCTGATATCAAAAGTCAAACCTGTATGCACAAACAAGTTCATAGGACCTCATGTTAACATTAGCTGCTGTTAGCATTGTGGCTAATGCTAACAGGCCAACATCACTCATTACTAACATTTCAAACCCACCAGTTCAGTAGAATCACAAGGCACACACAAGATTACAGGTCCCCAGCGCAATTACACAAACACAGACACAGGTGCGCATGCGCACATGCTCTCAACAGACGCACACGCATTCAGATGGAGAAAAAGTGATTTTCTGCCTCTGCGCTGCTCTCACATTTAGGCTAATACTGAGAGAATGGTAGCTCCTATCAGAAAAAAACACAGACCGTCATCGCTGTAAGGACTTCCTGAACGATTCATTGCGATTTCGGTGTTTCTACACAAAATATTTTGCAGACACTTGCGAGTTTAAAACAGGGGTCCATTCTGCTTCTCTCAGAAAATCTTTGTATTGGAGTCAATGAGGAGCAGAGACAGACGTGGCCGCACTTAGAAGTTGCTAATTCAAATTCTGTAAGTCTTTCTGTTTTTTTGAGCACATTGTGAGAGACAGAACAAATTTGTCTACAAATGTGGAAAAAATCATGCGTGTAGAGTGTAAATTGTGGCTAGGAGGAGTGTGGAAAGAGAAAAAATCTGGACTTTTTTTCAGCTCTCTCCCGATGACATCACCCACTCTGACACAAACATTCCGTGCAAAGTATGCCCGAGCAGTAGGCAGTACGAAAAGTGTTGGTTTTTTGACCTCCTCCCATTCATTCCTTATGGGAAATTTATCGCAGATGACTTAAAAACTTTGAGCAATCCTGATTTAACTCAATGGAAACATCTCCTGTTATCTCCTGAGCATACACACTGAGATTTCTTCAAATCTGAAGGTGGGACAAATGGCAGGAACGTTGAGTGTTAAATGATTGAAACACAGCAGACTTTGTGATGATATAACGAGTGTGTGATTGGTGTAACTACTTGTTTTAACAAAATGAAACAAGCGGAACTGACTTCACTCACAATTATGAAACACACACTTGCTGGGAAGCAATCTTGCTCAACAAAATTGATATATAAGCATACAGTGCCAGCAATTACGTTGTGGTTGTCCTCATGGCCTCTCAGAGACTCCCAGTCAGTGCACTCCAAGTAGTTCTGCTGCCACTCTCCCTCTCATCTGCTCACCTGCTCAGCCAGCACTCTTCACCCTCCAACCACACCCACCTGTTCAATCACCTGAGGCACACTTAGGGCTCTATTTTCATTTTCGTGCATGGAGTAGGTTTGACACAACCGAGTCCAATCTTCACCAATCACACCAGCTCCTCACCTCACCTTTAAAAACGCCACTGGTGAGGTGCATGGCAAGTTTCAAGGATGACTGAGCCCACACAGGAAACTATCCGACGCCCAAACCTCTCCCAGGAGGAGGTCCTTAGATGGTAAATCCTCGGCCTCCTCCTCCTCTTCCTCATCCTCCTCAAAGCAATGATGTAATCCTTCTTTGTAGATAAGGTTAAGTATTACAATGATAATATTTGTATTTGGAATGAAATGACGTGGGTAATAGCGGACAACGATCATCACTTACGTTTTTTCCGTGTGTCTGTCTCTCTCTGTCTCTCGAGTGCCCTGAGATAGATGCAGTATATATGCTCTGTAGGATGCCACGGCTGTTTCTGGTTGGCACAGCGACGTTAATTGATTAGTTTACATCCCTGTTTCATCCGTGTACATTCGGTCAGGTTAAGTGACCATTACGCATGCCGAACGCACTTGCGATGTGGTCAGATGAGATACTGATCAAAATATATAAATTTAGGTCTGACTGTATGTGCTGACTCGGATAGCTGCATTGAATCGTGGCTGTTGCTAATTATTTGATCGCAGTGAAATGCCAGAAACTGTGCAAACCTGCCTGTGAGATATTGGTGACGTGGGTGCTCGACTCTGCCGGTTTACGAAAATCCACTTGCCCAGTGGTGCGCCGCTGGCACACAGAGTTGACCAGGTCTGGGGTGGTGACCTTTCAGTGCCCTTTTACGCTGCCAGCATGGACCGAAAAGGACCGAATATCCAAATCCGACACCTCCCCCTACTGCGCTGCAACGCCCATCCTGGCGTACCTCTGTGCGCCTCAGTTTACCAAAATACCAAGTGTGCTGCGCGCCGCCTGCGCTGCACAAAAATACCACTGCGCCGAGTGCGCACCCTGCACCCCGCTGGTGGCGGGGACGAAAATAGAGCCCTATGACTCATCACCAATCAGCACCATAGTGAAGCAGCTCCCCTCCACTTAGTGTCAGATGCAAGACTGTCCCTGACCTCATCTGTTCTCCACACTCTGGGAATTACCTCCGCCGTCTGTTGAAATTTTTTTTCTGTTTGGCTTGCTGAACATTTCCTGGATCTGCTGTCTGCTCCAAACCGAGTGCCAACTGTGCCACAGTAAGGACTCTGAGAGACCTCTGGGTTCAGTTAGCGCTGCTCTTTGGTCCTAAACCAGCCCCTTACACTACAATCTGGCCAGTCATGGACTTGGCGCGCTCTCCCTCCCCACTGCACTGCAAAAACTCCTAATCTAACCAAGACTCTTATTTATCTTGTTTTGAGAATAATATACTATGCGAGAGCAGATTGTGTAAGATTATTAATATTTTTTTAAGAATATTTGTCTTTTTTTTCTTACTTAGTAAATGTTAAAGTTAGTTATTTTACATGCACATCAAGCTAAATTACTGCCAGAGACACTATTTAAGGCCACATTGCGTCTTTTAAGACAGTCTTTAGCTGTGAGAACTTGTTTCAAGATGGTCCCATAGCAACTGCTTAATAATCACATTCAGGATTTGTTAAGCCACATTATTGTGTTTATTTCAAATACTGGTGTTTTGTCAACATTAACACATTTATCTACAAAGTAGTAACAGATCGTAGATATCAGCAGTATCAACTCATCACACTCCTTCCAAACCTTATCCAGTATGGTTATTAATTTCCATTTTTAAGTGCAATGACATTATCAAGGTTATATTTTGTCAAAACATAGACACTATTTTTGAAACCAGTTTTTTGAACTGAAAATATGATGTATGGTCAACTAGCTTTTCAGCATCTATCAACTCTTGCCTGGGCAAGATTAGATACAACAACTTCATATGCTAAAAGATCTCCATTCAAACCCAGAGTCTCATAAAGCTGATACTCGAAACAATACAAGGAACAGACTACCACATAAATGTTTTTTATAAGTCCAAAGACAGGTACTGTCTCATTTGCATTGGTGATTATCAGAGACCTTTCACTGATGTACTTGTTACCATTGAGAACAAGCCACTTTACTTTGACTGCATGTTGAATGCCATCAATCCCCCCAAAATCTCCAATTTTTGCTTTAATGTACTCCATATTTGTCACTTCTGAGACAGGACCCAGTTCCTTGTCATGTACAAAAATGGGATGCTCAGTGCCCATTTCATTTTGACAACATTCAAGAAGCTTGTGGTTCACAAGTGACTTATAGACATTTTTGAAGTTCAATTTAGATGACCACTGTTTGAAAAAACAATGCTTTGACTCAAATCTCATGCACATGTGCCTTATCAAAGGGCCCAGAGAAAGAATTTGGGCAGGGAGATGCAGCATGTAATGTTGCTTACTAACTATCTCAATTAAATCCAAAACAAACTGAACATATACATTTTTCTCTATACTGTTCAACAGAAAAGACATGTTCTTCAACAATATCAGCATTTGTCCAGAGGACTGTTTAAGTTTGTTATCATTAGAAGCCAAGGTACTGACACTGATAGGACAGGATTTGTCTCGTATGTCTATTGGTGAGAAAGGAAAACTCTGCATGGCTGAATTGAACATGTCCAACTCCATCTGTCCAGAGAGAACAAGGTATTTTAACACCCTCATCAAAATTCCTTTGCATTTCCTCAAAGGCACATTCACAATGCCTACACTTACTGTAGGCAAAACCAACTCCTTCCTTGAAATCAGCGAGCTCATGGTGTGTAAGTGTGTCACCACATACTGAAACTACAGCACCAAATAAATCCATTCCACTATTCTGTGTTTGGATTTTGACACAATTATATAGCAACTGTAAGTCTTCATCATTTTTTTGTAATACAACATCAACACCACACTTGTCAATATCATTAGCTTTTGCTATAGCAAGGAGTCTGATTGCAGCAAGCTTTGACCTAAACTTGGGGTCCTTGTTTCCTAAAGTATAATAAACCATCAGTAACTTATTTACAGAAGCGTGTGACCACCAGATGATTGCATATCTCTATTTCACCTGTGTACAAAATCACCTGCAAAGCAGAAGGTTTTACTGAAAACAGTGGGTGGGATTTGAAAATTCTCTCATCAATAATGTCATACAAAAATCCATCTTTGTGGCAGCTCCGTGGTTTGGTGTTGATCATATCAAAAATGCTGGAATTGAACAACAACTGTTCCAGACTCTTAGTTAGGGGTATATAGTAGAAACTTTTGTTTTTGATAGCAATAACCCTTGATTGTCCTTTCTTAACTGTACAAACCCTTTGAGATATCACAATCTCCTCTGGTTTAACTGGGTTAAAAAGTAGCCATTATGGAGAAAGGATCCTGAAAATTGTCCAATGTCACCAGTGCCTCTTCTCGGAGCAACTCCATGCTGTGTGAATGTTTTTCAAAGATCCTCTTCATTGTGTCCCTCAGGGTATTCAGAAGAGCAGTTTGATACTGCTGGACTCCAGAGACAATACTGTTGACGCTCCTCTGAAACAAACAAAAACAAAAAAAATAAAATAATAATAATGATATATGTATATATATATATATGTGTGTGTGTGTGTGTGTGTGTGTGTGTGTGTATATATATATATAGAGAGAGAGAGGGAGAGATATAGATATACATACATACATACATACGTATATACATATTTACACACACACACACACACACACACACACGC